>APFE030261396.1:26129-75348 GCA_000404065.3 Pinus taeda
GAGAGATCACCCTTCACAGATTCGCTTTCCACTTCACTCTCATATAGATCGATCTTTTGAAACAATAACCCAATATTTCAGATCTTAAGATATTCAACCCAAAAGCATACACAAGCCAAATGATCTCCTTTGCTTTATATAGGCAAGCTCTTCCTCAAATCATGGACCAATACCACGGGCCAAAACCATAACAAACCAATACCATCAACTCAATACTAGGGATCAACACGTCTGTCGAGATGCCATGGTCCAAAAACCATAGGTTCAAATTCCAAGGACTAACTACCATGGACCAAAGGTAAGTTTTCCCACATGAAATAAACTTTTCTCTGCATAAAATTCCGTGAACTTTTCTCCTGCGTACTTAATTCTCATCATACTGAGAGCCATCCCATGGGTGTTGCCATCAAGTACAACATCTGTAACATATAACCATACAAGAAACATAATGCCAACAATATTTTGAAGGGTCATCTTTCAAAATCCTTTAATAAACCATTGGGCCTCTTTGAAATAACATCTTTAGAAAGGATCTAATAGACCATCGAGACTCTTCAAAAGAACATATTCTGAAAGTATTTGATAGAACATTGGGACTTTTCAAAATAATATTATTTTAAATTCCTTGATAAACCATTAGGCCTCTTCAAAAGATCATAGTATTTCAGTAAGATTCACTTGATGACAATGAAATTTGAGCCTCCTCAACAAATGATTCCCCTTTTTGAATAGTATTACTCAATGGAAGATCCATAGATCCCTATAAAAGAAAAATCGTGACCTCGAAGGTTTCATCCATTAGGATCCTTAAAAAGACCATATTTTCCATTGGGCCCTTTGAAATAGTAATCATGACCTTGAAGCTTGCATTCATTGGGATCCTCCAAAATATCATATTTAAAAAGGCCACAAAAGAGCATTGGGCTTATTTGAATGAACAGTTTTTGGAAGTCACTAGTATACTATATAGTCCCTTTGAAAGAACATCTTTCAAAAGGCCTTAATATACCATTGGGCCTCATAAAAAAAACATATATTTTGAAATCCATCAATATGCCATCAAGTCTCATTGAAATATAGAATCTCCTTCCAAAGAAATGAATCCAATGGGCCTCTTCCGAAGAAGACCCCAATCTATCTATTTTAATGACTCACTTCAAAGTCAAGTAAATTTGACTTTCCTAGAAAACATTTCAAACTAAGGTAAAACAACCAATTCAAATGATCCATCTTCTAATAAATGGGGCCCACCAACCCACAACAAATGAACCCTTTTAGATAAAAACATGTTAAAATTGGAAACTAGGGCCAAATTCTATGTTGGACAACTCATTTGATGGAGATGATGATTGCATTGAATCCCTTTTTTTGGGAGGAACAAAATAGACCTAAAGGTCACCAAATTTGGACAAGAAGAAATATGTTTTTGAACTTATACCCAAACATGTGCAAATTATCAATGTTAGCCACATAGTAATGTAGGCTCATGAAGCCTAATGGACATCTCTCTTGAGCCCCAACGACTTGTATAAATCTAAGAGACCTCAAACCTCATTTGGCACCATATCATCACGCACAAGCTTCTCTCTCCTTCTCTGATTGGTTTGTGTAGCTTGTTGGGAAGCTATTTTGTCTCACATGTGTGGCAAGAAAAAGGAGAAATTTCAAGTTAGACTACAAGGAAAAATTTTAGGAACAATTGTAGGTTTAACTAGCGTTGACTAGGGCCATATTGACCTCCTTTGACTGTGGATTTCATGTCAAATTTTTTATTTTGGAGAGCTCCATTTGCTAGCACAAAAACTGATATATTCTGGGCACATTGACCAACGATGATTGTAGGGTTGACCGCAAATTTCATGTGCAAAATATGACCAAGTTTGACCATTTATTTAGTGATTGTTTTGGGTTGACTTTGACCATTTTATAAGGTCAAGTTTGACTAACTTTTACCAAGATCCAAAGAGGATTGTTTTTTGTTGTGTTGACCATCATTGACTTTCTGGTTAGGGCAAATTTTGACTATTGTTGATTGCTCATTTGACAGGGATTTTTTAACTTTGATTTGGCAAGTCAATTTTGAATTTTGTACACACACTCTCTCTACTAAACATTTTATATAATAATAAGAATAATTGATTAAAGGGTTTTCCCCATCTTGTGGTTTTTTCCCTAACATCTACCAAATTTGGTGTCTTCTTGTCTTGGCTTACATTTTTCATTTATGTTTGATGTTCTTTCATCAGTTATTGTCATATGATAATTGCTAATGTGATTGCTAATGGATTAATGGAATTAATAATGAGCTAATGGATTAATGAAGTAACAAACTTAAGCAAAGAACATGTTGGACACCTAATCCTCAATGGGTTAGTGTGGAAGCCGATTAGACAAAAAGAAGTCCACAAGACCTTAGGATGTGAAACCCAACGGTCAAACCATGTACTATAAATGCATATCACTTGTTAATAAAAATTGATTCTCATGTTTTGTCTTTCATATTTGGTTCTGTCATGTGTGTCTTTAACATGGTATAAGAGCAGGCGTATTCCTACCCTACAAAATTTCTTTGAGCCATTTGTTTTATGGTCTTTATGAGTAGGTCCTATTTTTAATATTCCTGCCTTTGTAACTCCATTTTCTGCCTATTTTCCTGTTTTGCCCATATTTCAGAACTGACACCCCTAACTTTCTCAATCTTGTGTGAGCCACTAGTTTTTTGGAATTAGTGTGCATTTCAGCTCTACCATCTATTGTTTTGTTGTCATTCTGAGACTAGTGTGCAAAACGATCCTCCTCACTATGCACCTACTCAATGCACTGAATTATGTCTGAAAACCCTGCATTATTGTGTCCTGTCAAATAACAATTCATTGTCATCAGCCAACCCATGATCGACATATACAAATGCTTGCAACAACTCCTTACATGTGTTGTTTCATATGCACTGGTTGAATGCTACGTATATGCTAGTCAAAGAATTCAAGTGGACTGCATTTCTTCTTGCGTCCGGTTGGCTCCCTTTATGGGACTGGTTAAGAGGTTTTTATATGATCATTACATTGTGAGCTGTTATAAAATGGTGATTTTAACTATCATGAAGTTCTTCAAGACAATGTTTATTGCAAACCTTGGTGAATCAAGCGTTACTTCTTCTAGAATCATTGGAACACTTGATAGAACTTGCCAAACCTACCACATTGTAAACCTTGGCTCTCAAACTGCGGGTTTTCCTATCAAAGTCTTCTCAAATATATGAACTAGAGTGCTTAATAGCTACACCAGGTGACTCGTATCCTATCCATTCAGATTGTTATTGAGGGAAAGGAAAGGGAAAAATAAAAGCTGAGATGATGTTGGAGAGTCTGTCTTTGTATCATCGCTCTATAATATGAGCGAGTTCCCTGATTTACTGGACTTTGTAACCTCTAACAGGCATTCCGTTAATGTGACGGGCCATGCCAAAATTACAGTGGATTGGAAAGAGACCCCTAAGGTTCATATCTTTGAGACCAATGTGTATTGCAGATAAGCGGTGAACGTGTATTGGAGGAACCAGTGGATGAAAATAACAAGGTGTACCATTTTGAAAGACAGCATGGTAGTTTTTCACGTCATTTCTTGCTTCCCAAGGATGCTAGGCTTCACGAGGAGGTGAAGGCAAAGATGGAGGATGGTATGATTATTTTGAATGCTGCCTTGAATGCTCCCACATTGTGCTACTTTGAATGCTGCTTCTGTTCATTGCATGTTATGATATCCCTGTTATCACATTGAAGTCTAGTATTGTTGTTCCCAGTTGTCTAGCAGTGACCACACAAAGTAACCTCGCATGTCACATCCATTGTTCCTGATGGCAACTGAGAGATTTGAAAGGTAGTCCCTATGGTAATATATTCGCTTGGTGTCCTGCAGTGCTTTGTCCAAGGATATTAAAGGACTCTTCGGATCATCAATTCCATTCTCCATGATAATAATTTTTCGGTTGTCGTATCTTTGTTTTATGTATATCATCAAACTACGGATTCCACATGGAACCACATAGAGCCAACGTGAAGCACCCCATTCTCCAATAATAACTCCTTTCTGGAAGGTTATGCATTGTGATGATGGCAGAGTTTGCGTATGCGTTTTTCAGCAGTCTCTTGTGAATTTGAAGTTTGTCATTTCGGGCATATAGTGTTATGTAATGATTGATGCCCACAAAATCCAAAGAACCTCTGAGCAATTTGGATTGTTCGTTGGAAGATGTGAAGATATTCTATTAGTTCTTGGTGCTAGTGGTAGAGACTTAGCAGCTTTGATATTGACAACCGACGGCAAAGATCTTGAAAATTCGTCTTGTTCCCTTATTAGAGAACTAACTCATCTGGGTGGCACTATTTCTTCAACCTCATGAACTAGTGATTGTGTAGATGTTGTGGATATTGATCCCAACAATGAGACTCTTTCAGCTTGAATATTTTGATGAAGAGAAGTAGGATGTTCTGACATTTTAGTGTGTTCCCTGGTTGTACCGGCAAAAGATTCCAATCCTTCAACATCAAGCATTAATGATGAAGTTTTCCACCTCCATCTACGTCCAGTGATGAAATTATAAACATTCTTGCTACTGGAAGCATTGAAACAATAGCCTGCAACATACCCTTTCTGTGTTTAGCATTGATTATGTATGCAACATTTAATTGAAGACTGTAAGATCTCTCCATTGTCTATGCATCATTATCGTCGAATTCTTCCAAGGCAACCTCCAACATTGAATTTGAAGTTGTGATATGCTCAATCTCTTGAACTTCCAGTAATAAACCACTTGAATTGTGTGTTTAGCATTCAACCATTTTCCTATGGATTGATTGTGCAATTTGTATTCAAAAATGGATCGGTATTTGATCCTGTCAAAGTTCTTGATCTCATAGAGGATGATCTAATAGAGAAATTTATTGCTGGTATTTCTATTGTGACAGCTCTTTCTAGTATCTAAAGGATCCAAGCAAGTTTGTAGTTGCTACTGCCCCAGTTGTGGCATTGTATTTAAAACTCATTATAGTTTCTTTCTACATATATATGCATTGGTTCCTTGATTCATTTGCTACACATTTATAAAGGATATTGTCATGTACTGTGAGTGGGTATTACTTTTCTGCATTAAGTAGTAGTTGTGATCAATATTTAAGGTGTAAATCTGACATTGAAGAAAAAATTGCTAAAATCAGTGAAGTATTAGAGTTCCTCAAAATTCTGATATTGTTTACTAATCATGATACATTAAAAGTCAGCAAAGTTTCTCTCACAGACATTCAGGTCTGTCTACAAAATGCACAAGAGAAAATTGATTTTTTGTAGCTCGAATCTCAGCTACAGCAAGAAGAATTAAAACAGAGGAGTCATTCTGAACATGTTTTTGTTCAGAACATTGAGACTGCAACCCATCAGAAGCAAGTCAATAATGTTACAGTTCATTCAGATCTAGTGCCCAATAAAGCAACAGTTGTACATGCAGATGCAGAAACTTAGTGTGCACTTCCCAAGCCCATCATCAGACCTTGGTAACAGCTTGTCCACAACAAGCACAAAACTGGTCTTGGATATGAGAAGGACTTGTCCTTTCATATTCCAGACTACTCAAATCCCATTGAGTTTCAGAGTGTTGGATTCCAGATTTTGCTCCTCTTCCACAACAACAACAACAAATTGTGAAATGCCAACACTGTGACTGAGATGGCCATCTGAAATATCACTGTTTTGATCTTCATCCATGTATGCACTGTCATAAAACTAGTCATTCTTCAAACAGATGCTTCAAAAACAAGTCTCCTGCAAGAACAAAGATTCATCTAGTATGAATCGCTTCTTGGCAATGGGCATCAACAACCAAGAATATGTTCCAATTACATGTCAGAACTTGTTCTAGAGTATTGAATAGTCTTGCAGTTGAGTTTTCTCCATCATCTCACCTTGTATCTGACAGGGGGGGAAATGATGGTCATCTACAAGCTTCAAAGTCACATCAAGTGAGCTTGAGCTAGAACCTGCCATACCAGATTCAGAGTTGTAGCCAAAAACAAAGATGCCCCTAACAATGCCTTCAGTTGGTAATATGGGACACTTCCTCTAGCAAAAGACTTCAGCTTCTTGCCAGTTTCGGAAGAATTCTAGGAACAAAATTGAGAACACTTCCTCTTGCAGAAGACTTCATCTTCTTGCCAGATTTGGAAGAGTTTCGGGAATTGCATTAAACATTCCAGAGTTGTTGGTCAGCCTTAAACGATCACAGGTTGAGACTTCCCTTTTCAGGTTGAAGTTCTCCCTTTTATGTGGGGTGAGACCTCCATTTCATGGTTGAAGGTTTCCCTCTTCAAAACAACAGGAGAACTTCCTCTAGCAGAAGACTTCAGCTTCTTGCCAGTTTTGGAAGAGTTCCGAGAACTGCACTAAGTGTTCCAGTGTTTGTGGTCATCCTTAAACCGTCGCCCTTTATACCAACATTTTAGAGAGCACATTCATCCTAGTGCTGCCATGCATTTTTGCACATTTTGTATTATAATTCTCTTCTTGGACTCATACATAACCCTTTAGATTAAGGGGGGGAATGTTGAATACCTAATCCTCAATGGGTTAGTGTGGAAGCTGAATAGACAAAAAGAAGTCCAAGAGACCATGGGATGCGAAACCCAATGGTCAAACCATGTACTATAAATGTATATCACTTGTTAATAAAAATTGATTCCCATGTTTTATCTTTCATATTTGTTGCTGCCATGTGTGTGTTTAACAGAACATGTTAACTCAAAAATTAATCTTAACTCTAGTTAGGGCATTGGAGTTTCCTCATTTCTTGTGTTATCCTTTTGAGAATACACAACCTCACTCTAGCTACGTACTTGGTGTTTCATCCCTCCAAAACAATTATTGGTGTTTCATCCCTCCAAAACAAGGCACCACAGTGGCTCGGCCCTATCTCCAAAGTCACAGAAGATTTCGATATTCAAAATAGAATATCCTTCCACAAACAAATGCATAGAAGTGTCTCCAAAATCAGCTAGAAATAAAAGAAGTAGGCTTCCAAAATGATCACATAATTCCTAATACAAACTCCTTAATTAGGTTTTTAGCCTAGTCGTCGTGACTATGCCAAAATTTTGATAATGCCACAAGGAGCTCGGCCCTGGGTATGCTTCTGACTTTTGATGTGATGAAGCCTTGATTTCATGGAGACTTGTCAACTAGATTCTTAGTGATTTCATCTCTCTTATTTGGATTAAATAAATTTACATGTATAAGTGTTGTATGATAAATCTTCATATTAAAGATGAGGGGAAGATTGATGAAGGCTTGATGCCTAGCTAAAGTAAGACTCTAGAGGGAGCTACAAAGTCCTTGGAATAAGTCTTGTGTTTAACCTTGATTAGTTATATCTACAAAGTTGCATGGAATTTATATGACTATGATTCAATTAACTAAAAGAAAAACTTTGGCAGGTTACAAATAGCTCGATGATTATGTTTTAGCAAGGTCACTTTCCCTATATTAAGAGGGATCTATGGTTGAGATATTTCGATTGGATTGTAAATATACAACTATTGATGACGTCTTCTTAATAAATGATGACCCTCTCATTTATCAATGTAATAGGAAGTTGATTTTAAAGTCAAGATGAAAGAACTAGCCTTGATGCACTATTTTATGCACTTAAAGGTCTGATGAGATGGAGAAGCTTCTGGTTTGGATATAATATATATATATATATATATATATATATATATATATATATATATATATATATATATATAGATCTTATGGGATCCCTGGTGTTCTTTATAAACACCTAACATATGCCTTTCTATAAAGACTCTAAGTCAGTCTATGGATGAGCCTCATGTATTGGATAGTTGCTTGTTGAGATATCCCTATGATTTTATTATCTATGGTCGAAGATACATTGTCGGAATCTAAGATTCCATGGATATTCTGATGCTCGCTCGGTTGGTAGTGTGATGGGTGGAAATAGCACATATATTGCTATATTTCTTGATTATGTTGCTCAAGGAGCACTATTAAGGCTAGATGTATAAAGCAACATGCATGATTTATTATTATGAAGCTAGTTGGTTGAGGAAGCTCTTCAGTGAGCCATTTGAGCATGTGTTGGAAATCACCATTGTATATTGCAGAGTAGGATTCATTTTTAAGAGAATCTTATGTTCCACGTCTGCTCCAATCATATTGGCATTAGGTACCACTTTATTTGGGATATGGTATAGTGGGGAGAAATAAAGCTCCAACATTACAGGATGGATGTATAGGTTACCAACATCCTCTCAAAGCCTCTTAGTAATTCAAGTTTATCCTTCCTAAAAAAAGGGCCAGAGTCATGGAAAGACGCTACTATGAGGGTCTTGGTTGAGCATTAAACTCTGGGAGCTCCTAGGGGCATGGCGTGCTTCTTGGAGCTATGTGTGACCATAATGTGAGTGGTTCACCTTGCGCTATAGGTACATTGTGTATAGGGTGAATGGCTCACCTTCCCCTGCGATGCTCCATGATGATATATTTATAGGATGATTGGTTCACCTTCTCCTATGGCATATGAGTAGGATGAGTGGTTCACCTTCTCTTGTGAATACCCCAGTGAGAGACGCATATAGGCATTTGTCGGTTGTCACATGCGGACATGTTGGTGGGACATGGTTCATTCTTTCCCCACATGTAGGATTCTCATTCCCTACGATCAATGGTTGACATGTCGATGGGACGTGGTTCTTCCTTTCCCCACTGTAGGATCCATCCTATGATTTTTGGTTGGCATGCATGTAGGACGTGGTTCATCATTTCACTACTCTTGGTGGTTTGCATGTGTGTAGGACATGTCTTATCCTTTCCCTACAATGGTTGTGGCATGTGACTATAGAATGTGGTTTATCCTTTCCCTATGTATGATTGTGAGTAGGATGTGATTTATTATTTCCCTATTATTGCCCCAACATCATCCTACCCATGTAGTCTAGGACACATGGGAAGTACCTCTCCATCATCCTACCCATGTAGTCTAGGACACATGGGAAGTACCTCTCATCTAGCCAATGAGTTAGGAAAGTGGTTTGGGACCATAACACTATCAATGGATGCAACGTGTATTGTCATACTCCCTATGTATAGGATGCATGATTTTCAACAAACTTGATTTGGGATGGGAAGGTCTTGTGACTCACACTTGATCAATTATTCTTCATTAAGTATTATGGGATTTACATAGTGCATTATATTATATATCATTTTAGGATTCAACTGCGTTAAGTAAGTCATTCATGTATGACCATTTCCATGAGACGTAGTCGTAACTGACTAATTTCTCATGATTATTGAATAGTTCACTTAGTACTCATTGCATCGAATGATGCTCACAGGGTGAAGAAGTGGGATTGAAACTAGTGAAATGAATCACATAGCGTCAATCATCACTTCTGAATGTGGTTTATCCTTTCCCTATGTATGATTGTGAGTAGGAAGTGATTTATTATTCCCTATTATTGCCCCAACATCATCCTACCCATGTAGTCTAGGACACATGGGAAGTACATCTCATCTGGCCAATGAGTTAGGAAAGTGGTTTGGGACCATAACACTATAAATGGATACAACGTGTATTGCCGTACTCCCTATGTATAGGATGCATGATGTTCAACAAACTTGATTTGGGATGGGAAGGTCTTGTGACTCACACTTGATCAATTATTCTTCATTAAGTATTATGGGGTTTACGTAGTGCATTATATTATATATCATTTTGGGATTCAACTGCGTTAAGTAAGTCATTCATGTATGACCATTTCCATGAGAGGTAGTCGTAACTGACTAATTTCTCATGATTATTGAATAGTTCACTTAGTACTCATTGCATCAGGTGATGCTCACAGGGTGAAGAAGTGGGATTGAAACTAGTGAAATGAATCACATAGCGTCAATCATCACTTCCGGGGCTTGCACCCGGTAACCAGGACTTCCCAGGAGGTCACCCATCCCAGATCGCCTCTGGCTCAAGTGCGCTTAACTATGGAGTTTTACCCACAATCAAGCCCACTTAACTTGCTACCCCAATTGCAAAACCTTAGCAAGTATTGTGCCTCATGAACCATTCAATAAGAGATCCCTTCACTCTTTTTGAATTTAAGTATTAGGGGGTTTACGCAGTGCATTATATTAGATATCATTTTGGGATTCAACTGCATTAAGTAAGGCATTCACGTATGACCATTTCCATGAGAGGTAGTCATAACTAACTAATTTATCATGATTATTGAATAGTTCACTTAGCACTCATTGCATCAGGCGATGCTCACAGGGGTGAAGAAGTGGGATTGAAACTAGTGAAATGAATCACATAGCATCAATCATCACTTCCGGGGCTTACACCTGGTAACTAGGACTTCCTAGGAGGTCACCCATCCCAGATCACCTCTGGCTCAAGCGTGCTTAACTATGTAGTTTTCCCCACAATCAAGCCCACTTCGCTTGCTACCCCAATTGCAAAACCTTAGCAAGTATTGTGCCTCATGAACCACTCAAGAAGAGATCCATTCACTCTTTTCTGAATTTAAGTATTAGGGGGTTTACGCAGTGCATTATATTAGATATCGTTTTGTGATTCAATTGTGTTAAGTAAATCATTCATGTATGACCATTTCCATGAGAGGTAGTCGTAACTGACTAATTTCTCATGATTATTGAATAGTTCACTTAGCACTCATTGCATCGGGTGATGCTCATAGGGGTGAAGAAGTGGGATTGAAACTAGTGAAATGAATCATATAGCGTCAATCATCACTTCCGAGGCTTACACCCGATAACCAGGACTTCCCGAGAGGTCACCCATCCGAGATCGCCTCTGGCTCAAGCACACTTAACTGTGGAGTTTTCCCCACAATCAAGCCCACTTAGCTTGCTACCCCATTTGCAAAACCTTAGCAAGGTATTGTGCCTCGTGAACCATTCAAGAAGAGATCCCTTCACTCTTTTTGAATTTAAGTATTAGGGGGTTTACGCAGTGCATTATATTAGATACCATTTTGGAATTCAATTGCGTTAAGTAAGTCATTCACATATGACCATTTCCATGAGAGGTAGTCATAACTGACTAATTTCTCATGATTATTGAATAGTTCACTTAGCACTCATTGCATTGGGTGATGCTCACAAGGGTGAACAAGTGGGATTGAAACTAGTGATGACTGACGCTATGTGATGTTGGCATTATGACACAGGTTTGGCACTATGACATAGGTGTTGTCCTTGATGTCAACTCACTCAAATGATAGATCATGGTTTAGGCTCTCACAATGAAAGAAAGAGATATACACAGGTTCCTCTTAACCAAGTCGCGTATACACGAGTGTTTGACAATCAAAAGGTGTGTCTACATATGCACGCACTTTCATGCACAGAAAAGCGTGTACATGTGGGAAAACTTATTTTTAGTCCATGATATTTAGTCCTTGGTATTTGTACCTATGTATTTGGTCCATGGTATCTTGTCCGACGTGTTGAACGCAGGTATTGGGTCCATAGTATTGGTTCTAAGTGGTTTTGGACCGTGGTATTGAATAAGCCTAAGACTATAAAAGGGGAAGGAGATCATTAGGCAAAGTGATTCACTCAAGCATTGAATATCTTAGGAAGAGCAAGATCTAGAATACTGGTCATTGGGTTATGGTGCATAGCTGGATTTGAACCAAGGAGGAACTTGAGCGCTAGAAGGAGGATAAGTTCTATTGAAGGGTCAAGATCTTAAGGCTTGAAGAGAAGTATCTTAATGTGATTTTTGATCTGTTATATTTGGCGCATGACTTAATCTATAAATTTGATAATCTGGGTTTAACTGTTGTCTGAATATTTGAAAAGGGTAAATTTTCTTTTATAGATCTATACACAGGTTCAACATTGCAAAAGCACATATACATGCAGGTTAGGTAATTCAAAGAAGTGTATACACAAGTTCGCCTTAATACAGAAGCATATGCACGTAGGTTTCACATCTTGAAGTAGCGTACATCTCACAAAATATGTTTTAGCTACTTCTGTTTATTGCTGCAGTGTTCAGTGTTCAGTGTTCAGAATTGGTGTATGGTTACTGTTACTATTTTCTAGTTATAGCATTCAAAGAAATGATTTTTTGAATCAGTTTTTTGTTGGTGAAAAGGAGATTGGTTGATGTAGATATGTTTTATGTTTGATTGATGTAATTGATGGATCCAGTCTGAAAATTTATGAAACATGGTGTTAAGCCCTGAAATTACATCTCTCCTACACATTTTCCTAGACTTTTTCCCCTCACTAGTACCTCATAAGCTATCAAACATCATTGCATATTGATTCTAAAAGAGCGTTTAAGTCGTTTTCTAACTATGTTTTTGTGTTTTCTGTTTGAATTATATTTTTCTCATTAGCTGCGAAATGCAGCCACTTTCCGTAGCTGATTCAACTTTCTGCAGTTGTTTTTGTTAAACTCTAGGTTGCAGGTTTCATCAAGCAAAACAAGGCATGTGGCCAATTCAGGGATGATCTGAACATGGATCAGGTCCTATTGGTTTAGCCGGATTCATTAAGGAAAACCGTGGTCAACAGTGGTCAAACGAAGGAGTCCTACGGCAACAAGTCTCTATTTTTCAACATGTGAAGGGTCAGTGGCCATTCCTAGCTCCTTGGGGTCATGTTGATAGTTGTAGACTACCTCCACGATGCAGATCCAATAGCCATATTTTGATAGATTGAATGATCTCAGCAACCATCATGCTAAACTCATGGATGTTGTCTTTTTACGTGTCCTTATTTGAAGATGTTTCATAGGAAAACAATTATGAAAATTTTCTTATAAATAATGCATTTGCACATGCATAGAACTAGTTAGTTTTCGTTGTCGTTTTGTTGTTAGTCTTTGTACTGTGCTGTGAACTGGTCTTGCTGCTATAACGAGAGGATTCTTCCTCTATTTTACAATATAATCAAACTCTATTTTATATGACTGTGTGAGCATAATTCTAGGCTGATAGCGTGTTGACCAAGGCTATGCAGAGGGCCCCTGCACGCTGAGGTTTTGTTTCCTTCTTTCTGTAAAGTTTTTATGTGTCATTTCCTTATTTCCATTGCACATATTTCATAGTTATCCACCTCTGTATATTTCATTAGTTATGATATTAACATTTCATTCCTGTACATGATTTTTCAAGCATTGTAAATTGTTGCTAACATTGATCAATGTGTGTGTTTCATGATAGAGTAGGCATGGGCATTTTCATACAATTTTTTGCAATAACTAGTGACATGAGATTAGCTTCTCTGCTGACTTTGCTTTTCTTAGTTTTTTTTTTAATTCCAGTTATGCTTTGATTTCAGTCTTATTCACTTGCTTTGTTAGTTAGTTTAGATATAAAATTACTCATATCATTGACGTTATCTCCTAAAGCCATAGCTTAGACTACTTGGCGAGCTATTGGACTATGAATGATGTGATTTGATTTTAGTTTTACTTTTCTGCAATTATATATCAAACTTCTCATATCATTGACGTTATCTATTAAAGCCATAGCTTAAAATACTTGGCGAGCTATCGGACTATGAATGATGTGATTTGATTTCAATTTTACTTTTATGCAATTAGATATCAAACTGCTCATATCATTGACGTTATCTCCTAAAGCCATAGCTTAGACTACTTGGTGAGCTATCGAACTATGAATGATGTGATTTGCTTTTAGATTTATTTTTCTGCAATTAGATATCAAATTCCCCATATCATTGACGTTATCTCCAAAGCCATAGCTTAGACTACTTGGCAAGCTATCAGACTATGAATGAAGTGAATTGATTTTACTTTTATTAGTTTGCAGTTTTTGATTTGTTGAGTGCAATAGCTTAACTCATTTTTCTTTTTGTATTTAGATAAGCAACAAAGATAATGATTTCATGATCAGTAGTTCATTATTTGTTTGATTTGAATAGCAGCACATTTTCATTCTTGTTCAAGTATTAATTTCATCACTAGTAAGTTCTAAGACCTTCTGAAGTGTCAAGTTCTCGAAATCATTATAGAGGGCATAATTGCCTTAAAATCTGTACCAAAACTTGCCTTCTAAAGCATTCTTAAAACCAAGATAAAACCCCCAAAAACAAGATAAAAATGATAAAAAGTAAGAAAAAGGTTGTCATGCACATATAGTGCACCACACTTCATCAGTTTACGAATCCCGGATTGATAATTAATGTAGCAATTTAGGACACACTAAATTGACTAAACATTTTGGCGCCATTGCTGGGAAGTGTAACTAGGTAGCTAATCTCTTACACGAAAAAAAAAAAAGGGAAAAATTGATAACTTCTTGAAGTATGCTCTCCTCTTGCACCTAGTGTGATCTGGAGGATCAGAAAAAAGAGTTATTAATTCAATAATTTCTTGATTATGCTCTCTTCTTGCACCAAGTGTGATCTGGAAAATCAGAAAGAGAATTATTAGCCCGACTTGAAAGAAAAAATAAAAAAAAAATGACATGCATAGAGCAAGAGATTCTAGGGGAAGGTTTATAGCTAGGGCCAAGAGTTCGATTTTCACAACTCCAGATACTTCAAGGCATAGACAAGATTCACCTCCATCTACTCCTAGCCTTAGGATTCCTAGAATTCAAGGAGCAGTAGCTGAATTAGAGGATTCTCCCACACTATCTACTAAATCTGATCTAGGAGAATGACCTTTCTTCACTTCTTCAGGGGAACATATTGTAATCAAAGAAGTAGAATCACCTAAAGAAGAGGGAAAGGGAGAAACTCTCTCTCGTCCACTCTTGATAGAAGAACCAAAAGACTATGAGGAAACTATCATGACAGAGGAAGTAGTAAATGGATTTGGGGGTAGAGGTAGAGGAAGAGGAAATAATGGAGGCAACAATGATGGAGGTGGAGGTAATAATGGGGGAAATAGGGAAGGAGATAACTCATTTAGATTACCTATAGTTGATGAGGAAACCCATGCAACAATGAAAAACATCTCACCATCTGTCCTCCCAAAATTTTATGGGTTGCGAAGTGAGGATCCTGAAACATTTCTATTTGAGTTTGAAGTCTTATGCTGAACCTATGACTATATGGAAGACTCTCAAAAACTCCAGTTGTTTCCTTCAACATTGAAAGGAGCCACTCTGAAATGGTTCATGGGATTGGTCACTCAATCTATTAGGACTTGGAATGATATGAAAAAAAAAATTGGATAGATACCTAGACTATTTGTATGCCCACCAATCATAAGGATGAGGTATTCAAAATGATGCAAAAAGAAGATGAAAACTTGGAGGATTTACTTGAAAGATTTCAATACAACTTAAAGAGAGAAAAAATGAGTAATTTAGACGAGGAAACCTTGAAAGCCCTTCTATTGAAAGCATTAGAGATGAATGGATAGACATTTTAAACATGATGGGAAAGGGAGACATTTCTCAACTTCCACTTCGTGACATAGTAGAACTATGTGTCCATCTCTCGAGGGGAAAATCTAAAATGGGAAAAGGGCCTAGAGATCCTTCTCTTATTAGAGCAAACAAATATGCAATTGGATCAGTAAGTAGGGTAGATATTGGCAATATGCTTGATGAGTTCAAAATTGATATTCTAGGGAGCCTTACTGAACAACTAGACACCCTTAAAATACAAAACAAGCAGAAAGCAGAAACTGATGCCTTGGCCATCGTTTGTCCAAAATGTAGGAAGAAACATGATCTAAGGGGATGCCCCTTGGATGCAAAAGTTGTAGAAACATGTATGATTTTCTCAGAGATTCATGAGACCAAGGATTGTCCTTCAATCCCTGGGCTCAAAGTTGTCTTTCAAGAAGATCCAAATCTAGTAAAGTCCCTTTGTTTTGTTTCAAGAAGACCTTGGCAGGGGCAACAAAATCAAGGATTTAACAACCCTATGAACTTTCAGCCCCTGCAAAATTGGAATTATTGGCAACAACCTTGGCCCCAACCTCAAAATTCATATCAATCATGGGCACAAGGGATGAAAAATCCTTATGGGAGATTTGCTCAATTTTATCAATATCCTCCATCTTTCCAAAATCAACAAACTCCACAACTTCCAAATAAAAATCCACAACTTTCATTGCCATTTCCACAACAACAACCTTCTCAAAAAAATCCAAGTCCTCAACTCTTGCTTCCATTGCAACAAAAGACAAATCAACTACCAGCTCAGCCATTGCCAAATCCCAACAACAAAAATCCTCAGAATGCTTAAATGGTAGAAGGACAACAATTTCCTACCTATATGATTGTTCCTGTTATCACAAAAATCCACCCCTGATAGGTTGCTAATCAGGAAGACTTTGAGTAACTATTTCAAACCAAACTTTTGGCTGAGGCTTAGCCTCCTCAACTTGAGAGGGCTCTCTCACTGGATTAAATATTTTACTTTAAAGATTAGATGGCTAACTCTATGGAAAATTCGAACAACAATATATAAATGGTTGAAATATCAATCAACAAGCTTCCATTGGGATATGGATTCAAAGTGTGTTTCAGTACAACAATAAGATCAATTTCAAATGGAAGTCAGGGCATAGAGGGTTTTAACATAGAATAAAAACAGAGATATTATGTAAGGAACATAGCCTACAAACACATGAAGGAAGTAAGAGAATCATCAGATGAATTCTAAGTAACATGTGTCTGTACCAATGCAAGTAAGTATATTAAGGAATCCATGAGGAAAATAAAACATTGAAACCTTTTCCGAATCCTGAGTAGTGAAAGCAACTCTTTGTATTAACCTGAAAACATGCAGTCACATACAATAGCACAATGTGCTTCTTTCTTTGAAAATTTCCAACCCTTTGTATATTACATCTCTTGTCATTATAGGGTTCATTAAAAGCTTGGATTCCTTCCTCCATCATGAGGGGAATTCGAATTTTCCATCACTGACACCTATTCTAACCATAAAACAAACCTTTAAATGCATTTGACAGCTAACTAGCAGTCCTAGAGACCTAATACAACTAGGAGTGTAACTCTTTATTATGACTAAAACACCTCAACTAAACATTAAATGTATTCTTTGACAACTACAACCTCATGAAGTCGAATTTGATGAAGCCTCCCACGTTGTCACCTGATTGCTAATGACAAACCCTAGAAATTAGGGAACATGTTTCCCTATTTTTAGGTTTAGGATCCTTGAACGTTGGCACGTGGTACAAATCCTTTATCTCCTCATCCATGACACATTGTTCGAAACTGAAGGAGGTTTTTGTATTCCATGATGTCTAGAACAAAAACCTCTCTTTTGTTTTTAAAACACTTCTCCAGCTGTCCCGAATCTGTCCTTGAAAAACACGTGTCAAACATGAAAAATTCGTTCCCTGAAATTTGGGTTTCAAAGAAAGCTTAGTATCTCCCAACTGAAAACTCTTATGAAGAAATGGAGATAGGTTATTATAGATAGAAATTTTATGAAGATAAAACTCCTTCCTAATTGCAAAATAATTTTTCCTATGACCAGAAACAGATCTTGAAATAGACTACTAAAACCAGAAGACAAAGCTTGACTTTCAGCAGTTTCGTAGCGCAAGTTTAACCATAAATTTCTCCCACCTCAGAATGAATTTGAAGAAACTGAAAGAGGTTGTTGTATTTTGGTATCTTAGGAAGAAAAGCCTCTTTTAGTTTTCAAAATTGAGTTCTCAAATGCTCAAGACCCCTTCTGGAAGTTGACTAGTAAACGCAGAAAGCAGAGTTTTTTATGTTGGAACAGGCTTTTTCAGGGGTTTCGTAGCACACTACGAAAACTCCTAGTTCAGTGATTTCGTAACTAGTTTCAAAATTTCTCCAAAATGATGTGAGATATGAATTATAAACACTTGTTGAGGCTTCTAGGACATGGAATGAGGCTGTCAAACTTTATTTGGAAAAGAGATATGACCTTAAAAGACTTCTAACCTTATGACCTAACCCTTAAAGCATGAAATGACCTAGAGACCCTTTAACACCATTACTAGAAGAAGGGTTTATAAATGAGAATGAAACTAATTGTGATGAGATGTCTCAAAACTTATAAGACTATGACTAGAAACAAGGAAACTTTCCAAAGCTTAGAGACAAAGATTTTAGGGTGATAACAGTGGCTCCACTAGGGATAGTGTGCCCTTATGGTATACTAAGAACTTGTAGCTCCAATGCCACTATCCATCCTCTAGAATACCACTCTGAACCTCTTCCCAATTTTATCCTCAAGCCTTTAATGATCTCTGAATGAAGAATTCAAATTGCACCTACTGAAACAGATGCTCAGTCAACCTACCCTGAGCCTATTTGCACATTCCTACCTACCCTATCAACTGCAATATCCACTTGTAGCTCAAGGAAAATGAAACTTCCTATGAAGCCAATCATCAATCTGATCTGACACTTGAATCTCTTGACTGTGCTTGAAGCAAAAATAAACTAGATATTGAAATAACCAAGGCAGCATGAGGTGTAACTGTTCTTCAAGACGAACATATAACTGGAAGCCTGAACAGTAAATCTTTTCCATGTAGTCAACTATAGGGTCAAAAAACACATGGTTAGTTTGATGATTCTCATAACATTCTATATCTTCAAAAAAATTATCCTTAGCCATACAAATTTATTTGATATGCTATCCAACTGCCTTTCTGAATGATGCCCACAAACAATGTAATTTTCTTCATTATAAAGATAATTCCTTGATGCAGGCTGCTGCAAGGAATTACAAAAATGAACAACCTTTTCCTCTGCCTGAGGGTCATAAAAAATTTCTTCCAGTATTTCTTCTTGGTGTTTGTAATCATTTTCATCTTCATTATGATCCGAAGACTGACAAGTTTGTTGCATCTCTACATCAATATCAGAGGATTGAACATGGTTTTCATAAGTAAACCCCTGTTGATTTTCATGTTGCATTTCATGGGATGTTATACTTTATTCTTGGTGTTGAAATGTATTGTTATGAAGAGCTTATAAAATTTCTTCATCCATAAATTCATCATCGTCATAACAATCCTCCAAATACTGAATAATACTCAAAGAATGTTTACAACAATCTTTGACCAGCAATAAGGAAGGATGAGATTCTTTATACATCTCATAGAATTCATCATGAAAACTAGCAAGCAAATATATTGAACCATTTTCCAAACTTTTATACCAAGACCATTCTTTTCCTTCTAAAGTGGTCATAAACATCCTCATGAGACAATATTCAGGGAACTGAACCTTAAGACTGCGTACATGTATATGAAACCTAACCAAATGAAGAGCAGCATTGTCTTTCTTTTCATCTTTGAATATTGGAAGATCCTCTAACCAATCAACCTTTAGCATAGGATTTGGAAAACCAGGGATATGAGACCGATTCATAGGATCATACCTGGCATTCATTCTTGCAGTGGAACTCATATTGAAACTTCATCAAGCTACTGATCTTCTAGCAGTGGAGTCACCTTCCAATTTGTTATTCGATGTGTGGAGTCGCCAAGGTAATTTTGCGGCCTCAAAAAGATGTTTGAGCTCCTGCTACCTTCAGAAGTTCAGCCTCTTAATTTTGGGAATGAATAGACTTCAAGCTCCTGGAAGACGCACCAAAATGTTATCACAAAAATCCACCCCCGATAGGCCGTTGATCAGGAAGACTTTGAGTAACTATTTCAAAACAAACTTTTGGCTGAGGCTTAGCCTCCTCAACTTGAGAGGGCTCTCTCACTGGATTAAATATTTTACTTTGAAGATTAGATGGCTAACTCTATGGAAAATTCGAACAATAATATATAAATGGTTGAAATATCAATCAACAAGCTTCCATTGGGCTATGGAGTCAAAGTGTGTTTCAGTACAACAACAAGATCAATTTCACATGGAAGTCAGGGCATAGAGGGTTTTAATATAGAAGAAAAACAGAGATATTATGTAAGGAACACAGCCTACAAACACATGAAGGAAGTTAGAGCATCATCAAATTAATTCTAAGTAACATGTGTCTATACCACTGCAAGTATATGAAGGAATCCATGAGGAAAATCAAACATTGAAACCCTTTCTGAATCTTGAGTAGTGAAAGCAACTCTTTGTATCAACCTGAAAACATGCAGTCACATACAATAGCACAATGTGCTTCTTTCTTTGAAAATTGCCAACCCTTTGTACATTACATCTCTTGTCATATATAGAGTTCGTTACAAGCTTGGATTCCTTCCTCCATCATGAGGGGAATTCGAATTTTCCATCAGTGACACCTATTCTAACCATAAAATAGACCTTTAAATGCATTTGATAGTTAACTAGCAGTCCTAGAGACCTAATACAACTAGGAGTGTAACTCCTTATTATGACTAAACCACCTCAACTAAACATTAAATGCATTCTTTGACAACTGCAACCTCATGAAGTCAAATTTTATGAAGCCTCCCACGTTGTCACCTAATTGTTGATGACAAACCCTAGAAATTAGGGAACATGTTTCCCTGTTTTTAGGTTTAGGATCCTTGAAAGTTGGCACGTGGGACAGAGCCTTTATCTCCTCATCCATGACACATTTTTCTAAAATGAATGAGTTTTTGTAGTACATAATGTCTAGAACAAATACCTCTCTTTGTTTTTTAAAACACTTCTCCAACTATCCAGAATCTGTCCTCGAAAAACACGTGTCAAACATGAAAAATTAGTTCCCTAAAATTTGAGTTTCAAAGAAAGCTTCTTATCTCCCAACTGAAAACACTTATGAATAAATTGAGATAGGTTGTTGTAGCTGGAGAGTTTATGGAGAGAAACCTCTTTCATAATTCCAAAATACTTTTTCTTGTGACCAGAAATGGATCTTGAAAAAGACTACTAAAACCAGAAGACAAAGCTTGACTTTCAGCAGTTTTGTAGCGCAAGTTTAACCATAAATTCCTCCCACCTCAGAATGAATTTGAAGAAACTGAAAGAGTTTTTTGTATTTTGGTATGTTAGGAAGCAAAGCCTCTTTCCATTTTTAAAATTGAGTTCTCATCTACTAAGGACCCCTTCTAGAAGTTGACTAGTAAACGCAGCAAGCAGAGTTTTTATGCTGGAACAGGCTTTTTCAGGGGTTTCGTAGTGCACTATGAAAACTCCTAGTTCAGTGATTTAGTATCTAGTTTCAAAATTTCTCCAAAATGATGTGAGATATGATTTATAAACACCTGGTGAGGCTTCTAGGACATGGAATGAGGTTGTCAAACTTTATTTGGAAAAGAGATATGACCTTAAAAGACTTCTAACCTTATGACCTAACCCTTAAAGCATGAAATGACCTAGAGACCTTTTAACACCATGACTAGAAGAAGGGTTTGTAAATGAGAATGACACTAATTGTGATGAGATGACTCAAAACTTATAAGACTATGACTAGAAATAAGGAAACTTTCCAAATCTTAGAGACAAAGATTTTAGGGTGATAACAGTTCTTCTTAATGATGTTCAACTCAGATCTGGTAGAGTTTTAGAAAAACCTTCTATAGATGTTCAAGAGCAAGGTACTTCTGAGGAGGATTCTCTTAAAGTCAATAAAGGTTCTGAGGGAGCATTTATTAAAAACCCAATCATTCAAAAAGGAAAAGAAAAAGAGTCAACCCCCACAACTCCTATAGTTCAGCAACCTGCATCTTCATCCGCACCTCCTTTCCCTGAAAGATTACAAATTTACAAAGGGGTGGAAAAACAAACCTTGTTGCTTGAATATGATTCCTAGATGAATTAAATAATGTCTGTATCAAGATTCCCTTGCTCCAAGCCATTAGAGAGATTCCTATTCTAACAAAAACAATAAAGGAGTTGAGTCTCAAAAGACCAGGAAGGAAACCAAGAGATACAAGAAGAATCCACCTGGTAGGAAAAATTGCAGATAACATGATGGGAAAAATTACCATGCAGAAGTATGTAGATCTAGGTACTCCAATTGTCAAGACACATATAAATGGGATAGAAATTCCAAACACTTTGATTGACTCAGGGGCTGATATCAACATTATGAGTAGACAGACTGTGGAACAACTTAAACCTCCTAATCTTCTTTTTACACCCACCTTACTGCAACTTGTAGACAGATTAATAATCAAACTAGATGGTGTACTAGAAGATATTTCAATCTCCTTAGATTCTTGGGAATATCCAATATATTTCATGATTTTGACTCCCAAGAGTAATTTAGGAGGGCACCCACTCAACTTAGGAAGACCTTGGCTAGCCATAGCTGACGCTTTCATTAGTTGTATATCTAGGGATATGTACATTTTTTATGGTAGTTTGACAAAGAATTTCAATTTGTATCCTCCAGCAAAAGCAATTACAGAAGTAGGAGACAATGAATGGGTCGATGATGAAGACATTATACAACCTGTCTTTACCATTTCTGAGATTAGTGAAGATAGTTAAATTCTGAACACATTAGAAAATTTCAAAACATCTTCAGAATATGACCACACACAATTTCAGTTAGATTTTGACATTGAGTATTTATCATCAAGACAAAAATCTCTTTACTCTATGGAAGAGTTAGGTAGTTCTACCATTGAGATTTTTCCAGGTAAAACATTGAATATCAACAAAAATTTGGAAAAGTCACAACAAGAAGGACTAACCAAAATCTTGCAAAAACATTCTACTGCATTTGCATGGGAGTATACTGATATGAAAGGTATTGACCCTAAGATTTGCATCCAT
Organism: Pinus taeda; assembly: GCA_000404065.3. Taxonomy (NCBI): domain Eukaryota; kingdom Viridiplantae; phylum Streptophyta; class Pinopsida; order Pinales; family Pinaceae; genus Pinus; species Pinus taeda. The sequence continues at coordinate 48,866 of APFE030261396.1, forward strand.
CATATCTATATCAAGGAAAACAGTAGACCAATTAGACAACCTCAGAGAAGGATGAATCCAAATCTTAGGGAGATAGTGAAGGAAGAGCTCCAAAAGCTACTCAATGTAAACTTCATTTACCCAATTTCAGATAGCTAATGGGTTTCTCCTTTGGTTATAGTACCTAAAAAGAATGGTAAATGGAGGGTATGCAATGATTACAGAGAATTGAATAAAGCAACTTTTAAGGATCACTTTCCTTTTCCCTTTATCGATCAAGTATTAGATACATTAGCGGGAAAAAAGTACTTTTCATTTCTTGATGGTTTTAGTGGGTATAATCAAATTCAGGTAGCACTTGAAGATCAGGATAAGACCACATTTACCTATCCATGGAGAACTTTTGCTTATCGAGTGATTCATTTTGGATTATGTAATGCATACGCGACATTCCAAAGAGCAGTACTACGAATTTTTTCTGATCTAATCCATGATTGTGTAGAGGTATATATGGATGATTTTACAGTTTATGGTGATTCATTTGAAGAGGCATTAAAAAATTTGGAAAAAGTCCTTATAAGATGTAAAGAAACAAACCTTTCATTATGCCATGAAAAATGCTTGATGATGTTTACTGAAGGTATTGTTTTAGGACATCATATTTCGGGGGATGGAATTAAAGTTGATAGATCAAAATTTGAAGTCATATCCAAGTTACCTATTCCAAATTGTCAAAAAGATGTTAGAAGTTTTATGGGATATACTGGATATTACAGGAGATTTATAGAAAACTTCACCAAAATAGCATCTCCACTCTTCAAACTACTTATAAAAGATTGTGAATTCAAATGGGATCCTGATTGCCAATCAACATTTGAAACTTTGAAAACAAGAATATCTGAAGCGCCTATCTTGAGAGGACCAAATTGGAAACTTCCTTTCCATATTTCTACAGATGCTTCGGATACAGCTTTAGGGGCTGTGTTGGGACAAAAAGATTTAGTTCCTTATGCCATTTACTATGCCAATAAAAATTTTAACTCCCACTGAGTTTAACTATACTATGACTAAAAAAGAGTTCCTAGATGTTGTTCATGCAATCAATAAGTTCAGACATTATATAACAGGCTACGAAACTTGTATTCATACTGATCATTCTACAATTATATATCTAATGAACAAACCCATTACTAATGGCAGAGTTACAAGGTGGCTCTTACTTTTACAGGAATTTAATATTACTATGTTAGATAGACCAGGGAAACAAAACACAATAGTTGATTTCTTGTCTAGGATTCAGAATACTAAAGAAGATTCTACTGTAGAGGACAAATTTCCTGATGAATATTTATTTGCAGTAACTACTAAGACCCCTTGGTATGTAGATATAGCTTACTATTTGGTTACAGGGAAACTACCTCCACATTTATTTCCTGGTGAAAGAAGAAAAATTATTCAGGAGAGTTCAAAATATTCAAGGATTTCTAACGAATTGTTTAAAACAGGGCCAGACTTTGTGATCAGAAGATGTGTTAGGGAAGATGAAATGCTTGATATTCTCAAAGCATGCCATGATGAACCATGCGGCGAACACTTTTCTGACAAAAGGATAGTCTATACAATCCTCTCTTTAGGATATTATTGGCCATCCCTCTTCAAAATGCAAAAAAATATGGCAAAAGGTGTGACAGCTGCCAAAGAGTAGGGGAACCCACCCTTTCAAATGAAATTCTATTATAGCCATAGGTACTCATCAAACCCTTTGAAAAATGGGCTTTAGACTTCATTGGACCTATTAACTCACCATCTAAACAAAGAAAGGATATATTGGTATGTACTGATTATGTCACTAAATGGGTAGAAGCCAAAGCATTATTTTCTACTACTAAGGATTCAATTATTAGTTTTCTTTATGAGGATATTTTTACTCGCGTTGGTGTTCCAAGAGAAATTGTGACAGATCAGGAAGGTCAATTCACATCCAACCTGGTGGAGAAGTTGATGGAAGAATACAAAGTCAAACACAGAAAATCTACTCCTTACCATCCGCAAGCAAATGGTCAAGTGGAGTCTACAAACAAAGTTCTTGAAGGCATCATTACCAATACTATTCATATACACAGAAGAGATTGGGAATAAAGGCTTCCTGAAGCCTTATGGGCCTACAGAACTACATGGAAGAATACAACAGGACATTCTCCCTATGAACTTGTTTATGGAAAAGAAGTCCTCCTCCCCATCGAGTTCCAAGTTAAAACTTTCAAGATGGCAGTTTAGTTGGGAATGGATCTATCAGAAGCCCAAAAGCATAGAATGGAGCAGCTGAATGAACTAGATGAGATCGGACAAGAAGCAATCCTAAGAACTGATCTAGTTCAATATCAAAGAGCTAAGTGGCATGACAAATACATCAAAGAGAAAAAGTTTCAAGAAGGAGATTGGGTATTGCTATTTGATTCCAAGTTCAAAGATTTCAAAGGTAAATTTCAGACTCATTTGCCATGGGCATATGAGATTGACAAATTCTTTAGCAATGGAGCGGTAAGAATCAAAACCATTGATGAATATCAAACTCCTCTTATTGTGAATGATCACAAATTAAAGATCTATCATAAGCCACTCTCAAAGGAGGAATTTGTCAAAATCTTTCAGGATAATTCTGCAATAAGGCTGGTGAAGAAGAATCCTTCTTCTTCACCAGCCTAGTCCTTATTCTTTTTCTGTTTTATAAATAAAATTTAAAAATAAAAAAACTAAAAACTTTGTATAAGCCTGAAAACCAATCACTGATTCAGAAAATACAGGGCAAAAATCAGAACCTTCTGATGCCCTATATTTTCCCAAAAAACAAAAAAAGTCTCTCTCATTTCAGTCTCATGTCACTTCGCTTCATCTCACTCCAATTTGCTTCATTTTACTTCACTTCACTTCATCTCATTTCACTTTATCATCATATTCCGCCAATAAAAGTCCTTTCATGACCAGTTTTCATTCACTCAGTCATCATTCATCCATCTCCATTCAGTCATATGTCCACTATGTCAGTTTCCGCAACTAAATTCAGTTTTCGCGGTTACAAATTGATTCCGTAGCTAATTGTTGATTCTGCAGCTAACACTCCATTATTCAGCACTGACAGTCAGATGTTAGCCAAATAATAATGGGAACCAAATGCAGGTATGACAAAGGAGAATTTGTTGAAGATATAAAGCACCTAAAGCACCAGTAGGAAGCAGCTAATAAAAGGTTAATGGATAGAAGTGGCAAAAATTCCAAGTATGAGTAAGAATCATTTCAAATAGCATTTTAAAGCACATTCTATATAGTTATGAAACCACGACTCCGTTATATGTAATGATTAGCATTGATAGCTTCCATAACCACTCCACGACCTTTACATGATTCCTCCATGAACCTTGCATTAATTTTTAAACAACCTTATGATCATCCTCCGAATTTAACTCGTGCTTATTGGTATGTTGGCATTCCACCTACTGAACTGGGTAATTATGAGGACGTAATCTATTTGGTCACGGCTCTTCCCTGCCGCACAAATCTGCAGCGATTTTGAAAACATACTCACGCCAATTCCGTAGCCTTCTATCTCAAAAGCCGAGTTCACTCTATTCCAATATTATTCCGTTTGTCATTTTTGGCCTGTTTACATCCCCGAGAACTCATTCTCATTACCTGTTCTCTGCTCTTTCGTTTACGACTACTAGTTTTTCTCCATAAACCTTTTCCATTCCCCGCTAACACATTCGTTTCACCTCCATCAATCCATTACTCACGCAGACATATTTTAAGGCAGGAGGAAGGAATGGGTCTTTTGTTAAGAGAAGAACTGGAAGGGCCCAAATTCATGGAGGGTATCCACAATTGAAAAGCATACTAAGGAAGGCATGGTGGCTACAGTTCATCCAAAAATTCAGAGGTTACAATAAAGAAGTTACGAAGACTTTTATGAGGTCTTTTAATGGCGTGGAAGTTGAGATTGGAGACCTTAAATTTTCTATCACAGAGGCATCTATAGCAACCACAACGAAACTCCCACAAGAGGGGGAACGATGGTTCAAAAACAAAAGATTTGACGAAAGGGCCTGGAGGGTTATCCTACGCAATCTAGGTATGGATATAACCATTTTCAAACGTGGAATCCCTATCTCTACTTTAGAAGAAAAGTGGGCCAGTCTATTATTGATAATCCAAAAGTTTATTACATGTGAAGGACGATTTGGATCCATGTATATGTACCACACCCGGTCGCTGATGAATTTTCTAGAAAATCAAACCATTAATTTGCCTTACTTTTTATTGAATAGTCTGAAAAAGATGTCCATAACTGTCCAAAAGAATTTGGAGGGCATAGAAACCCACATGTACCATCACAACCTTGTGAAAATTTTGATTGAAAAATAGTTGAAGGAAAAGAAGGACACCTGGGAACAGTTTTTGGTTAGAAACTTCTTTCAAGATCCACCTGAAACACCAGAGAGCAGCTCAGCAAGGAAAAGTAGGAGAAAGAAAACAAGTGTGAGAATTCAAGGCACTCCTACTAACATAGTTAAAGAAATTAATCAAGAAGAGAAGATGTCTGAAAGTAGGAAGGAAAGAACTGAGGATAGGAAGCAAAGAAAATTAAAGGGGAAAAGAAACATTGAAGTTGTCTATCAAACCCCAGAACCTTCCTCAGAAGAGGACCACCAAATACTTTCTGAAAGACTAGTTTATCTTCAGGAACAATCAGTTGTAGGAAAGAGGAAAGGGAAAGAAAAACAGAGTGTGGAGAAAGAAGACACTAGCTCACAAAATTTAAGGAGGAGCTCCAGACTTAAAGGGAAATTGAGGACAGTACAAACTAAAGGGCCCCAATTCATTGATTTAGGAGGGGAAACACCAGAAAATCCTCCAGCAATCCCTCCTATCCATAGCCCACACCATACTCCTATTTCTGAGCCAAATTTTGAGAACAGTATTTCTAAGCCAAATTTTGGGGTCAGCCCAATAAAGACTACACCTGAGATAGACCCAAACCAGTAAGAAATGTATGATTATATTGAGTCATTGGAGAAGACTGTCACAGATCTAGGCACTTCATCTACCCAGGGTAATGCAGCACAGGAAGCTCTAATCCAATCACTAAAACAGGAAGTTTTTGAACTGGAGGTCTTAAATAGACACATCAAAAGAGAAAATGAAACATTAAAGGAACAAATCAGGTTGGATAAAATTATTCACGACAAAAATATGTTGCATCTTGGGCCCTAGTAGAAGAAGAATAGGAAATTGAAGAAAAAGAGTAGAGGTTGAGCAGAGCTCTTATCAACCTCAAATTCAGGTGCCTCATGAGAAAGCTTAGGATGACATTAGTGCCAAGAAAGAAGAGAAGAAGACTGGATGTGTTAGCAGAGGTCTCAAAACACATGAACTGAAGGGGGGATGGTAAAAGTTTTGGTTGCATGGGGACATGCAACACCTTCACAGTGGGGGTATGATGAGCCTTGAAATTACATCTCTCCTACATACTTTCCTAGCCTTTCCACCTCACTAGTACCTCATAAGCTATCAAACATCATTGCATATTGATTCTAAAAGAGCATTTAAGTGGTTTTCTAACTATGTTTTTGCGTTTGTTGTTTGAATTATATTTTTCTCATTAGTTGTGGAATGCAGCCACTTTCCGCAGTTGTTTTTGTTAAACTCTAGGTTGCAGGTGTCATCAAGCAAAACAAGGCACATGGACAGTTCAAAAATGATCTTAACATGGATCAGGTCCTATTGGTTTAGCCGGATTCATTAAGGAAAGTCATGGTCAATGGTGGTCAAACGAAGGAGTCTTATGGCAACAGGTCTCTGTTTTTCAACACGTGAAGGGTCATTGGCTATTCCTAGATCCCTGGGGTCATGTTGACAGCTATAGACTACCTCCACGACGCAGATCCAACAACCATCTTTTGATAGATTGAATGATCTCGGAAACCATCATGCTAAACTCATGGACACTGTCTTTTTATGTGTCCTTAGTTGAAGATGTTTCATAGGAAAACAATTATGAAATTTTTATTATAAATAATGCATCTGCACACACATATAACTAGTTATTTTTTGTTGTCATTTTTCTATTACTCTTTGTATTGTACCATGAACTGGTCTTGTTGTTGTAACGAGAGGATTCTTCCTCTATTTTACAATATAATCAAACTCTGTTTTATATGACTATGTGAGTGTAATTCTAGGCTGATAGCATGTTGACCAAGGCTGTGCAGAGGGCCCCTAGACACTGAGATTTTGTTTCCTTCTTTCTGTAAAGTTTTTATCTGTCAATTCCTTATTTCCATTGCACATATTTCATAGGTATCCACCTGTGTATATTTCATTAGTTATGATATTAACATTTCATTCCTGTACATGATTTTTCAAGCATTGTAAATTGTTGCTAACACTGATCAGTGTGTGTGTTTCAGGATAAAGTAGGCTCGGGCATTTTCATACAATTTTTTCAATAACTAGTGACATGAGATTAGCCTCTCTGCTGACTTTGCTTTTCTTAATTTTTTTTAATTCTAGTTATGCTTTGATTTCAGTCTTATTCACTTGCTTTGTTAGTTAGTTTAGATATCAAATTTCTCATATCATTGACGTTATCTCCTAAAGCCATAGCTTAAACTACTTGGCGAGCTATCAGACTATGAATGATGCGATTTGATTTTAGTTTTACTTTTCTGCAATTAGATATCAAACTACTCATATCATTGACGTTATCTCCTAAAGCCATAGCTTAGACTACTTGGCGAGCTATTGGACTATGATGATGTGATTTGATTTTAGTTTTACTTTTCTGCAATTAGATATCAAACTGCTCATATCATTGATGTTATCTCCTAAATCCATAGCTTAGACTACTTGGCGAGCTATTGGACTATGAATGATGTGATTTGATTTTAGCTTTATTTTTCTGCAATTAGATGTCAAATTCCTCATATCATCGATGTTACCTCCAGAGCCATAGCTTAGACTACTTGGCGAGCTATCGGACTATGACTGAAGTGAATTGATTTTACTTTTATTAGTTTTCAGTTTTTGATTTGTTGAGTGCAGTAGCTTAACTCATTTTTCTTTCTGTATTTAGATGAGCAACAGAGATAATGATTTCATGATCAATTGTTCATTATTTGTTTGATTTGAATAGAAGCACATTTTCATTCTTGTTCAAGTATTAATTTCATCACTAGTATGTTTTAAGACCTTCTAAAGTGTCAAGTTCTCGAAATCATTATAGAGAACATAATTGCCTTAAAATCTATACCCAAACTTGCCTTGTAAAGCATTCTTAAAACTTAGGAATAGGATTATCATTTGCATTAGGAGACAAACCAAGATAAAACCCCAAAAACAAGATTAAATTGATAAAAAGTAAGAAATAGGTTGTCTTTCACATATAGTGCGCCACACTTCATTAGTTTATGAATCCCAAATTGATAATTAATGTAAAAATTTAGGACACACTAAATTGACTAAACACATGGTCCTTGGAATAAAAGAGAAGGTTGTAGCCTTCTGTAGGTCAGCACCTACGTGCTAGTACATCAGCTAGTACAAGAGCTAAGGGGGTTGTAACTCCCATCCAGGAGAAGCTGGAGAATGAGAGAAGGTTGTAGCCTTTTTCAGGTAGAAGCCTACGTACTGGCATAAGACTGCACCAATACAGAAATATTATAAAAAGAAGTTTCTTATTAAAGGAAGATAGACATGAATTGTAGCATGTGGTTTTCACCCACATTGGGTTTCCACCTTATATCTTGTGTTTACGTGTGTGATGTTCTTTTCTGTTTTACTACACATATTTATTGTTCTTAAGGTTAATGAAGTTCTGATGCGCTGATTAAAGATCAACATTTAATGAATCATAAGTTTAGTGATATACGTTGGTTGCTTTAGACACAGTTGCGTATATACGCAGTTTCCCATAACTGACAAATCTGATTGTGAAAAAAAAATTAATTGATTTGATAATATTGATTCACCACCCCTCTCAGTATTATCTCCACCAATTGGTATCATAGTAGGTCCTTCAAAAGAAGCTTGATCGCTTGAAGGAATATCTATCATCATGAGTAACTACGAAAAAGAGGCATCTATCAGGCCACCAATATTTGATGGTAGAAACTTCGTCTATTGGAAGGTAAGAATCACAGCATATCCTCAATCTCTTGGTATAGAAGTTTGGGATATCGTGGAAACAGGATACACATTTCCATCAACAACTCCTACAGATACGACTGGTAAGAAACAGTGTGAAACAAATGCAAAGGCTATCAATACTCTATTAGGGATTTTATCTCAATCAGAATTCATCAAGATTATGCAGCTCAAAACTACAAAAGAAATATGGGACAAGATCATTCTGAGCTATGAAGGAGACAATCAGGTAAAACGTGCAAAACTACAAACTCTCAGAATTCAATATGAAAATCTCAGAATGCACAATGATGAAAGTGTGGCTAATTATTTCTTATGTATAGATGAGATTGTTAATCGTATGAAAAACTTGGGTGAAGAAATAAAAGAAGTTACTTTAGTTGAAAAAGTGCTAAGATCCGTGTCTTCTAAGTTTGAATCAAAAGTTTCTGCCATAGAAGAAAAGCAGGATCTACAGAGAATTACCATGTCACGGCTGCACGGAATCCTAACTGCTTTCAAAATGAGAAAAGGGGGACCATCAAACAGGAGAGAAGCCGCATTCAAAGCTTCAGGAAAAGGAGATTACAATGAGTCAAGACATATGTCGGAAGGAGAGGAAGAATCAAACTTTGTCAAGAACCTTCAACAGGGTTCTGGAAGATTCAGAGGTAAGCTACCTTTCAAATGCTTTGCTTGTGGAAGAGTCAATCACTATGCAGCCAAGTGTCCTCATAAATACAAGCTTGACAAAGGTAAGGAGCCAGTTAGATGGAACATAAAACATAATATAAGTAAGAAGAGCTATTAGACTCATGAAGGTAGTGATGGATTTTCAATTAGTGATGAAGATGAGCAATGTAATGATTATAGACTTTTGATGGCTTTTGAAGATGATGATTTCTTGGATGCTATAGATGAAGATGATCTCTATGAAAAAAATTCTAAACTTAAAATCTGTTTAGAAGAAAAGAGTATGATCATAGATACTCTGACATTCCAACTTGCTGAAAGGGAAAAACATAATGAAAAGTTAGAATGTGAAATTGTGGGACTTAGAAAAGATATTGAGAAAACAAAAGCTCTTAATCTTAGATTTGCTAAAGGATCTGAAACTTTCGATGAGATTATCAAAGTGCAGTGTTCTCCTCTAATAAAGACAGGTCTCAGATATTCTGAAGAAGCATCTCAAGCATAGAAGCCATCCACCTCCAAAAGTTATCTTGATGTAGCAAGGAGAAGTGAACATGTTGACAATCGATAGCAAAAACTAGATCACCAGGTAAATCAGGGGCAATCTACTTCAAGGATGAACAGAAGCTACAACCAACTGTAGGTAAATCATTCTCATTTTGCCTCAAGAATAAATTCCTATGGAAACTACAATCACTGGGATGGTAGGTTTGATAATCAAAGGAATTTCTTTAATGGCCAATGTTTCTCTTATCGTCACTTTGGACACAAAGCAGCTCAATGTGTTTCCTACAAGACCATCATGACCAGAGAAGCACAAAATCAAGGGAGTGTGACTATAATCATGAAAATAACCTACAATAACTTTTATCCTCTTGAAAATGAAATAGAATGTTCTATTTGTAACAACTTTGGTCATAAAGATTCTAAATGCAAGAGTAGGTTTTGGCAAACAACTCAGAGGAGTAAGCTTCATTGAGTCCCAAAACATGGAGAAAGAAAGAACCGCAACTAGAAAGATGTGGTATATCCTTATATGTGGAAGGATAGTAAAATCAGTGGTACATTGACAGTGGATGCTCGAAACATATGACAGGTGATAAAGAAAAACTTTAGTCATATAGTGCTTTAGAAAAAGAATGGAAGGTCTCATTTGGAAATGACACCCCTGCACTCATAAAGGTAAAGGTTCTATTCTTTTGAAAGAAAAGGTCAAAGCTAGAAATGTCATGTATGTTGATAGCTTAAAGCATAATCTATTGAGTTTCAGTCAAATGTGTGATCAAGGAAATGAGGTAATATTTCGATCAAGTGCATGTATTGTTCGTGAGCTTGATACGGGAGAAACAGTGATCAAAGGCATAAGAACTCCTAATAATTTATACATATTCAAGGGAGGACAACAATAATGTTATCTAAGCAAGAATGATGAACACTGGATATGGCACAGAAGATTGGGACATCTAAGCTTCTCTCAGATAAGGAAAGCATGCAAATATTAGGCGGTTCGTGATCTCCCTGACATCAGAATTCCAGACAATACAATATGCAAATCATGTCAGTTTGGTAAGAAAACTAGAACTAATTTTCCTGAGAATGAAGGATCAGCTAATAAGCCACTTGAACTTGTCCATACTAATGTATGTGGTCCATCTAGGAAAAGGTCACCTCAAGGAGAAGAATACTTCATATTATTCATTGACGACTTTTCTAGGATGTGTTGGATAGGACTCCCGAAGCATAAAGACGAAGCTTTCGAAAAGTTCAAAGCATTCAAAGCCTTGTTTGAAAACAAATCAAATCGCAGAATCAAATGCCTCAGGCTTGATCGAGGAAGGGAATTTACCTCGGATGAATTCTTTGATTTTTGTGAAGAACATGGAATAAGAAGAGAATTCTCTACTGCAAGGACTCCTCATGAAAATGGAGTAGTAGAAAGGATGAACAGAACCGTTCAACAAATGGCTCGTGCTATGCTTGATGATTCTAGAACTCCTGCAACCTTTTGGGGTGAAGCTGCATTTGCTACCATTACTATTCTTAACAAGATAAACGTCTGGGTAAACAGCACTCAGACTCCTCATGAACTTTGGTATGGTAAGACTCCTACGGTAAAATACTTCAAAAATTTTGGAAGCAAATGTTACATCAAAAGGACTGATGAAAACCTTGGCAAGTTTGAACCTAGAGCAGATGAAGGCATTCTCCTTGGTTACTCTCCCCACAACAAAGGATATAAGTGTTACAATAAAAGACTTGGAAAAATTGTCGAAAGCATCGATGTAGTGGTTGATGAAGAAGGAAATATTCCTAGGCAGGTAAAATCTGAAGATTTCGAAGATGATGAGGACTATCCTTCAACATCAAATCAGACTTTTGATGAAGAAGAAACCTATGAAGAACTAGAAGAACAGATAAGGGTAGAAGAAAAGACTCCATCCAGGTAAGTTCAGAAGAATCATCCAGAAACTCAAATTTTGGGGCAGAAAGAGGCAGGTGTACAAACAAGAAGAACTATCTCAGAAGCTTCAAGCTATCTAGCATTGCTTTCCTCCACTGAACCACGAAATGTAAGTGAAGCATGCAAAAGATAAATGTTGGGTCAAGGCCATGAATGAAGAACTTGAGTAGATTGAAAAGAATAATACTTAGGAGTTGGTTCCTAGACCGAATGATAAGAATGTCATAGGGACAAAATGGATATTCAAAAACAAGTTGAATGAAAATGGAGATGTTATTAGAAACAAGGCTAGACTTGTTTGTAAAGGGTATGCTCAACAAGAAGGTATAGATTTTGAAGAAAATTTTGCACCGGTTACAAGACTTGAAGCCATAAGAATGTTCCTTGCTCTTTCTAGCTTTCAGAAATTCAAAGTATTTCAACTGGATGTGAAATCTTCCTTTTTAAATGGAGACTTAGAAGAAGAAGTGTATATTGAGCAACCAGATGGATTCATCCTTGTAAATGATCCAAAATTTGTATGCAAACTTAAGAAGGCACTCTATGGTCTTAAACAGGCTCCAAGGGCTTGGTATTATCGTCTGGACAAATACCTCCATCAACAAGGTTTTTCAAAAGGATTAGTAGATAGCAATCTATATATAAAAATTAATAATGATAAATTACTAATACTTGTTGGGTATGTTGATGATATCATCTTTGGTAGCAATGAAGAAGCCATGAGTCAAAACTTTGCTTTGGTGATGTAGAAAGAATTTGAAATGTCCTTGCTTGGTGAACTGACATATTTTCTAGTTTACAAGTCCAACAAAATAAATATGGTATCTTTTTATCACAAACCAAGTACCTCAAGAAAATCTTGAAGAAATATTCCATGGAAGATTCGAAACCAGTATGTACCCCTATGGTAACAGGATGCAGCCTCAACACAAATGACGATTCAGCAGTAGTACATCAACCAACCTATATATCCATGATTGGTAGTCTGCTCTATCTGACAGGTACTCGACCAGACACCATGCATGCAGTAGGAATAGTTGGAAGATTCCAGGAAAATCCAAAAGAAGCACATCTTCAGGCGGTTAAAAGGATTTTCAAATATCTTCAAGGAACACAAAAATATGGCTTATGGTATCCTAGAGATACAGATCTAACACTTCATGCATATACAGATGCAGATTGGGTAGGAATCATGGATGACTGAAAAATCACTAGTGGTGGTGCATTCTTTATGGGTTCCAGATTAGTATCTTGGTTCAACAAGAAACAAAGTTCAATTGCTTTATCTACAACTAAAGCGTAATATGTGGCTGCTGCATCTTGCTACACACAGCTCCTTTGGATGATGCAAACTTTGCAAGATTTTCAAATTACTTGTACTGCACCTATCTCCATTTTATGTGATAATACAAGTGTAATCAGTATTTCAAATAATCATGTCATGCATTCAAAGACCAAGCACATACCTATCAAATATCATTTTCTCCAAGAATAAGTGCTTGAAAAAAAGTTCAAATCAGAGTATGTTCCCTCCAAGGAACAGGTTGCTGATATACTCACCAAATCACTGCCCAGAGAGACATTTGAATACCTTACACAGAAGCTGGGAGTAGTTGATGCATCATCTTTCTATTGAAACTTGTATGTTTCAAAGAAAAGTGGTTGTACGCGAGTTTCATGTGAATCATCTGCGTACATACATTGGTTTCTATGGATATAGTTGCGTATATGTTGATTTGAAGACAATAGTGGGCCAGGCTTAGGATGAAAAGAGTCTGATATGGGTTTGATAGAGATCATCTGCCACGGGTTCAGGGGGAGCATATATATACTTCTAATAATGCATTTTTGGCATTATCTTAGAAGATCTTGGTTCAAGTTCACAGTTGTTTTTGGTTTCAAGTGGAACAAGTGCAGAGGGAGAACATGGTTACTGGTCTGAATGATGATTGACAGATGCTGCTAATGATCGTTGTTGATGACTATCATAGTCTTGTTGTAGATATTTCGTCTCTATGTCATGTATTTCTTTTCTTATTAAGGTCATGTAACAACCTACTTTGGTTTCCCCACTATGCCTGGGATGGATGATGTAATGTTCTTGTCTTATCATGTGTAAACCTTTGGTGTATCCCCACTTGGTTGGGTGGATGAGTCAATATTGGTATATCCCCACTTGGATGGGAAATGGATGTATGTATGAGTCTTTGGTGATAGGAAGGTCATTTATGATGTATAAAATCATGTTTCTTCTTGTAGAACATATTCTTGCAGAACTTGCCTACAGTTAGGGGGAGCATGGATAGCACAACAGAGAAGAGATTTCAGCATGTACTCAAGAGGAGCATAACCCTTTGCACTTGATGACAAAGGGGGGGAATGACTTTGAGTGAATTGGGGTTGCCATCAAGTCTAAAGGGGGAGATTGTTGGCATTGTGACACAGGTTTGGCGCTATGACATAGGTGTTGTCCTTGATGGCAACTCACTCAAATGACAGATCACAGTTCAGGCTCTCAGAATGAAAGAAAAAGAGATATACGCAAGTTCCTCTTAACCAAGTTGTGTATACACATGGGTTCGACGAACAAAAGGCGCGTATACATATGCACACACTTTCATGCACAAAAAAGTGCGCACATGTGGGAAAACTTATTTTTAGTCCATGATATTTAGTCCTTGGTATTTGGACCTATGTCTTTAGTCCATGGTATCTCATCCGACGTGTTGAACCCAAGTATTGGGTCCATATTATTGGTTCTAAGTGATTTTGGACCGTGGTATTGAGTAAGGCCTAAGACTATAAAAGGGGAAGGAGATCATTAGGCAAAGTGATTCACTCAAGTATTGAATATCTTAGGAAGAGCAAGATCTAGAATGTTGGTCATTGGGTTATGGTGCATAGCTGGATCTAAACCAAGGAGGAACCTGAGCGCTAGAAGAAGGATAAGTTCTATTGAAGGGTCAAGATCTTAAGGCTTGAAGAGAAGTATCTTTGTGTGATTTTTGATCTGTTATATTTGGCGCATGACTTGATCTATAAATCTGATAATATGGGTTTAACTGATGTCTAAATATTTGAAAAGGGTAAATTTTCTTTTATAGATCTATATGCAGGTTCGACATTGCAAAAGCGCATATAAACACAGGTTAGGTAATTCAAAGAAGTGTATACACAGGGTTGCCTAAATACAGAAGCGTATGCATGCAGGTTTCACATATTGAAGTAGCGTACGTCTCACAAAATATGTTTTAGCTACTTCTGTTTATTGTTGCAGTGTTTAGTGTTCAGAATTGGTGTTTAGTTACTGTTACTGTTTTCTGGTTACAACATTCAGAGAAATGATTGTTTGAATCATTTTTTTTTTTGGTGAAAAGGAGATTGGTTGATGCAGATATATTTGATGTTTGATTGATGTCATTGATAGATCCAGTCTGAAAATTTATGAAACGTGGTCCCTGGAAGAAAAGAGAAGGTTGTAGCCTTCTATAGGTCAGCACCTACGTACTAGTACATCAACTAGTACAAGAGCTAAGGGGGTTGTAGCTCCCTTCCAGGAGAAGCTGGAGAAAGAGAGAAGGTTGTAGCCTTCTACAAGTAGAACACTGCGTACTAGTATAAGACTGCACTAGTACAAATATATTGTAAAAAGAAGTTTCTTATTAAAGGAAGATAGACACAAATTGAAATAAGTGGTTTTCACCCACATTGGGTTTCCACCTTATATCTTGTGTTTATGTGTGTGATGATCTGTTCTGTTTTACTGCACCTGTTTACTATTCTTAAGGTTAATGAAGTTCTGATGTGCTGATTAAAGATCAACATTTAATGAATCATAAGTTTAGTGAGATGTGTTGGTTGCTTTAGACATAGTTGCGTATATACGCAGTTTCCCATAACTGAAGTAGTGTATACAAATCTGATTGCGAAACGAAAATTAAATGATTTGATATTACTGATTCACCCCCCCTCTCAGTATTATTTCCAACATGTGATTCATTTCACTAGTTTCAATCCCACTTCTTCACCCCTGTGAGCATCACCCAATGCAATGAGTGCTAAGTGAACTATTCAACAATCATGAGAAATTAGTCAGTTATGACTACCTCTCATCGAAATGGTCATATGTGAATGACTTACTTAACGCAGTTGAATCCCAAAATTTTATCTAATATTCTTCATTATTACATCAATGTTCAATATATTAGAGACAAGATGAAAATATGGTGTATGATGATAGGATGGCATGATGATGGATGGATTGGCAGGTGGAATTCTCCCTAGTTGAGGTGGAGTGTTAAAATTGGAAACTAGGGCAAAATTCCACTTTAGACAGCTCATTTGTTGGATATGATGATTGCACTAAATTCTTCTTTTCAAGAGGACCAAAATTGACCTAAATATTATCAAATTTGAACAAGAAGAAATATGGTTTGAATTGATGCCCACACATGTGCAAATTTTCAAGGTAAACCACATCATCATGTAGGCTGATGAAGCCCAATGGATGTGTCTCTTGAGCCTCAATGACTTGTATACATATAAGAGACCTCAAACCTCATTTGGCATCATATTGTTAGACACAATATTCTCTCTCCTTCTCTGATTGGTTCATATAACTTATTGGGCAATGATTTTCTCTCACATGTGTGGCAAGAAGAAGGACAAATTTCAAGTTAGATTATAAGGCCAAATTTCAGGAATAGTTGTAGGTTTGACCAATGTTGACCAAGGCCATATTGACCTCCCTTGAATGTGATTTTCATATCAAAATTTTTATTTTGAAGAGCTTATTCTACTGGCACAAAAATTGAGATATTCTAGGCACATTGACCGAGGATAACTGCAGAGTTGAACACAAACTTCATGTGCAGAATATGACCAAGTTTGACCATTAATTTAGTGACTATTTTGTGCTAACTTTGACCACTTCAGAAGGTTGAGTTTGAATGCCTTTGACTGAACTCCAAAGAGGATTGTTTGTTGCTACGTTGACCATCATTGATTTTCTAGTTAGGGAAGATTTTGACTATTGTTGACTGCATATTTGACAATTTTTGTTATATACCTAGGGGGGATAATATGGGGTACCAAGGGAGGTACCCAAGGTAATAATGTAATAATGGAATGGGCCATGGTAATAAATAAGGTGGTTAACCCATATCATGTAAGGGACAACAAGTAGTTAGTAATAATGTAATGGGCCCATGGTATTAGTAGATGGTATGAGTGAACCATGGATCATTACCATGGTTCCCTCATACCATCTACTAATACCAGGCCCATTACATTATTACTAACTACTTGTGGTCCCTTACATGATATGGGTTAACCACCTTATTTATTACTATGGCCCATTCCATTATTACATTATTACCTTGGGTACCTCCCTTGGTACCCCATATCATCCCCCCTAGGTATATAACAATTTTGTTTTGACTCTAATTTGGAAAGTCAATTTTTAATTTTGTACACTCTCTCTATTCATTGAACATTTGATATAGTAATAAGAAGAATTGATTAAAGGGTTTTCCCCATTTTGGGGTTTTTCCCTGGGATCTGCCAGATCAGGTGTCCTCTTGTCTTGGCTTATCTTCTGCATTTATGTTTGATGTTATTTCATTAGTTATTGTCATATGATAATGGTTAATGTGATTGTTAATCGATTAATGGAATTAATAATGGGCTAATGGATTAATGAAGTAATTGACCTAAGCAAAGAACATGTTAAACAAAAAATTAACAAAACAGCAAAGGCCAAATATACCACCATTGGAAGGGTATCATTTTGAATTCATTAAAAGGCCTACTAGAGCGTAGGCTTTTATTAGATCCTACTCAATTCCAACTTGGAATTTCACCCATGCAATCTATAAGGGTGTTTTAAACTAAACATGACTAAAACAGGTTGAGTTTGGTTGCACACATACTATGTTATTGAAATCATAATATAACTTGAATGTAAAATGTAATTCTAGCCATATAAAATCTAATGCAACCCAAATTATAAAGGCATGCAACTTAACAAAGTGAAAATCAAGCACTTACCACCATACATTCATGAACCACATCACTAAATTCATACATAATCATGACACAATCCTAAGAATATAATTTTAGTAGGAATTTCATAGAAAATATGTATAGCATAGATGAAACGCTTATCTTTTGAACAATCCAATATAAGGAAATCAATAGCTAGCAAGAAATATTTCACTCAACACAGGAATATATATATGGAATCCAACCCTAAGTTGGGCTATGAGGCCACCAAGGTGAAGGAAATAGACTAGGGACTCTTCAATCACTCACCTAACCCAATTTCCCTTAGGCTTAACCAAGTTAATTAACACAAAACTATCTAAGAAACCTTCAAACAAACCAACCAAGGTACTGTCAAGGGGTTTATTGCACACCATGTACCCCAAATCTTATCAAGACCTCCAAACATGTTGTAAAAACCTCTAAAATAACCCTAAAATCCACCATAATGATTTCCCTAACACATCCTGCAAAGGGTCATATTTCAAAAGTCTCTGATAAACCATTGGAATTTATTTGAAACACAACCTTTAGAAAGGATTTGATAGACCATTGAGACTCTTCAAAAGAACATATTTTGAATGGCTATGATGGAACATTATTCTTTTCGAATGAACATCTTTTAAAATGCCTTGATAAAACATTAGTCATGTTTAAAAGATCAAATTCCCTTCAAAAGATTCACTTGATGGAAAATCAATTGACCTTCCTCAATGTCATTTACATTTTTGAATAGTTTTACCCAATGGAAAATCCATCGAAACCTTCAAAAGATAAACTATAACCTTGAAGGTTGTGTCCATCAGGATCCTTGAAAATATTAAATTTTCCATTCGACCCCTTGAAATAACAACCATGATCCTAAAGCTTGCATCAATTTGGCTCTTTCAAAAGATCATATTTCTAAAGGATACAAAATACCATTGGACCTACTTAAAAGATTTTTTTTTGAAAGGCCCTAATTTACCATCTAGCCTCTTTGAAATAAAATCTTTTCAAAGGCCCTAATATACCATTAAGCCTAGTCAAAAGAACATATTTCAAAAGGCATCAATACACCATAAGGCCCCTTTGAAATATTGAATCTCCTTATGAAATAAATGAATCCATCATGCCTCTTCTAAAGAAGACACCAATTTGACCATTATTAAGGATTATCTTGAAATCAATGAAAATTTTACCTATCTAGAAACATTTCAAACAAAGGTAAAACAACGAATTCAAAGGATCCATGGGGTCCACCAACCTACAACAAAGTAACCTATTATTGATAAAGCAAACAAAGGCCAAATAGACCACCATTCAAAGCTATAATTTTGACTTCAAGAAAAGGAATATTAGGTCGTAATCTTTGATTAGCACTTATTCAATGCCAAGTAGCATTTTATGATTTCCAATCTATAAGGATGGTTAAAAATAAAACATGGCTAACACCACTTGAGTTTAAATGAAAACATATTATGGTATTGAAATCACCATACAACTTGAGTGCAAAATGTAATTATAGACATGTAAATTCAAAGGCAACCCAAATTACAAAAGCATGCAAACTAACAAAGTGAAAGTCAAGAATTACCACCATAAATTTCTGAAACCCATTGTTAGATTCATACATAATCAACACGCAATCTTAAAAATAGAAATTTATTATAATTTTCATAACAAATATGTATTGAAGAGATGGAACATTTATCTTCTAAATAAGATAGTCCAAGGAAACTGGTGGCTAGCAAGCAATCCTCCACTCAACCATAGGTAATTCTCTATAGAAGACACCCCCATGTTTGGCTATGAGGCCACCAAGGTGGAGGAAACAAACTAGGGACTCTTTGGTCACTGATCAAACCTAATTTCTCTCAAGCTCAACAAATTTAATTAACATAAAACTATCCATGAAACATTCAAACAAACCAACCATGGTACCATCAAGGGGTTGATTGTATACCATGTACCCTAAATCTCATAAATCCGTCCAAACATGGTGTAAACACTTTCAAAATAACCCTAAAAGTTATCACAAAGATTTCCCTAACCCATCCAACAAAGTGTCATCTTTCAAAAACCTCTAATAAACCATTGGGCCTCTTTGAAAGAACACCTTTAGAAAGGATATGATAGACCATTAAGACTCTTCAAAAGAACATCTTTTGAAAGGATTTGATACAGAAATTGGTGTTTTCAAAAGAACATCTTTTGAAAGACATTGATAAACCATTGGGACTCTTTAAAAGATCAATTTATTTTTCAAAAGATTCACTTGATCGAAAATTAATTGAGCCTCCTCAACAAATCATTCCCCTTCTTAATAGTTTTACCCAATGGAAAAACCATTGATCTCTTAAAAATAAGAACCGTGACCCCAAATATTCCATCCATTAGGAACCTTCAAAATATCATTCCCTAATATGCCATCTAGCTTCTTTCAAATAACATATTTCAAAATGCCACAATAGACCATTCAAACTCATAAAAATAACATCTTTCGAAAGGCATCAATACACCATCAAGGTTGTTTGAAATATTTAATCCCCTTTCAAAAGAAATGAATCCATCGAGCCTCTTCCAAAGAAGATCCCAAATGACGCATTTTAAGGATTCTCTTAAAAATAAAGAAAGTTTGACCTATATAGAAACATTTCAAACCAAGGTCAAACAATCAATTCAATGGATCCATCTTCAAATACACGGGGCCCTCTACCTTACTACAAAGGAACCCATTTTAGATTAAAAAAATCGTTAAAGGACAAATAGAGCAACATTGAAGTCTATCACTTTGACTTCAATAAAAGGCTTATTAGGTCACATCCTTTGGTTAGCTCCTATTTAATGCCAAGTTGGATTTTATCCATGTCAATCTATAAATATTCTTCAAACTAAACATGGATAACACCGCTTGAGTTTGAATGCACACATACTATGGTATTGAAAGCATAATACTACTTGAATGCAAAATTTAAGACTAGCCATATAAACTCCAAGGTAACTTGAATTACAAAGACATGCATCCTAACAAGGAGCAAATCAAGAATTTAACACCATTGCTATATTCATATATAATCATCATACAGTATTAAGAGTAGAAATTTAGTAGAAATTTCAAAGAAAATAGCATAGATGAAACACTTATCTTTTGAACGAGCTAATCTAAGGAAATTGGTTGCTAGCAAGAAATATTCCACTCAACCATAGGAAGTTCTTTATAAAATCTACCCCTAAGTTGGGCTATGAGGCCACCAAGATGAAGGAAGCAAGTTAGGGACTCTTTGGTCACTCACTCAATCTAGTCACTTTTAGGTTTAACCCAATTAGTTAACATACAACTCTCTCTGTAACCTTCAATCACTTGCACACACAACACTGGGAATATACCTTTGCTATGTTAAAAAATCCCTAGGGTGTATAAGAAGGTTTTCCTTTCTCTAGTTAATAGTCTAATATTGATGTGTGCAAAAAGAGTCCAATATGTTGTTGTCTTTAGGATGAACCTAATAGAGACATCTCTTGGCCTTTGAGCACTCAATGTGCAAAAATCTACAAGGAAATGGGAATTCCTTCCATTCAACCTAGCCCTTGTGCTCCTCTATAGCCATCCACCTCTCTCTCTAGTTCACCACCTTCCCTTCCTTAGCTCTACTTGGACACTTATGAGTTTTGAATTGTAGTCTTGCACTTGAAAATTTGTAACATGCAAAAACATGAATAAATGCAAGAATGAAGTGATTAAATAAAATGCATGAGCATTGTTGTCATCAATAAATAAACAAGTCCCCTTTAAAATTACATAGAGGGAATGCATATGAAAAATAGATGGTTCAATTTTCCATGTAATTCAAATTCCTATAGGGATGGAGTCTTTGACACTCCTCATAATTTATACTCAATTCCCACATTCTCATAACTATAAAAAGTGAAGGTCCCCACCAACCACCACCTACATTCAAAGATTAATGTTTGGGGATTAGAAAAGGTGCATGGTGAAAATGTGAAGGCAAGAAGATTTAGGTAACTTAAGATTATTTATCATCCCCTAAAACCCCTTTCCTCTTCAACTCTACTGGATACAATTATCTCTATACTCTTCCATAGCCAACATTGACCCTTTAAATTACTTTTCAAAATCATATTTACACAAATAAAAAATAAGAAAGAAAATATAATGATATATAAAAACATATTTATTAAAATAACACATAGACATTCATCAATTAGATATTGATCTTAAACTCCATACTCTAAATTCATACAAAATATTGACATCACTTACCAATAAGATCATTCATATACCTAACTCATATTTTGATATCTACCTAATTACAGTTTGATAAAAACATCCAAAAAGTCAAAACCAAGATATCATAAAGACTCTAGCCTCTCCCTTATTCCACCAATACCATGAAAAATTTAGATTAGAAAATTCTAAACAACATTTAAAAAACAAAATGAAGATAAACCTCCTAATTCTCAGGTAGATTCCATAATTTTATTTCATTACACATCTCATTCATACTAAATTATAAAATGTCCAAAAAGTTCATATATTTTAATATATAATTAAGGATCTAAGACACCTGGAAAACATTACTAGTTAGGAATGACAGTGTAAAGTGGCTACTTTTCCCATTTGAATAAATATGTTATTTTTGTGTGGAGATCATAAGAAAGGCCAGGTGCATAGTTTAATGTAAAGTGGAAAGGAAGGTACCTGTGTCATCTCAAACTTTAGTAAAGGCATCCTATCATGGCCTTGGTGTCTTATGTTGTATAAATAAATATTCTACAACTTTATGGACGATACTTGACCGGTAGCTTACTTTCAAGAAATCATGATACATGGCAGCAAGGCACGTCGCAATCCGACGAGTAAATGTACCAAAGTGAAGAGAATCCCACACATCATCAACCGACTTTTAAAGGGTCATATGGGATGATGTGACTATGATGTTAAATGTAATCACTATATAGAGGACTCTTACCTTTTTTATATATTATATTTATTTATTTATAATCAAATTATTTATAATAGAATTATATTTTATAATAGAATTTGAGTGAGTTTAATGATTAAGAATATTTTAAATTTTAATCAAAATATGAATTCAAAATCAAATATAATAATTAAATTATTAAATTTAAAAAAAAAAAAAAAAAATTATCATTAATATATGTAATTGATATGTAATGTAGTGAATAATATTAGAGCTAATTAAAATTTATAATATAATATTAAATAAATAATTAAATCAAAATTATTGTAATGTTAATCTTAGAACTAATTAAATTTAGAATAATGTTAAATGTATATAGTTTAATTTTGATTATTATAATTAAGTAGGTTTATAATTATAAAATTTAGATTAAAAATAATTCTTATTGGTTAGCTAATGTTAATAAATTAAAATTAAAACAGACTTAATGGTTGAACACCATTTATTAGTTGTTATAATTTAAAATAAATAAACGAATATATTATTATTATTTGACTTTGAATTTTTATTTTTTTCTAAATATTTGGATAAAGGATTTAATTTAATTATTAGTGAGAATAATAGTTAATATAGTCAAGGATTTATCCAAAATTGATCTTATAATTTTTTCATGAAAACATGTTTTCAATAGATTGTTTAGTTCATTGAGTTAATCCTATTAACATTTTCCTTGTTTTAGAAAAACCTTGCAGAAATCCCAATTGTGGATTGAAATATTTGAATGTAGAGTAGTTTAATCACCAATTACATTAATGGTTGGAAACCTAGATGAATTTAACCAAATTTCAACTTGCGACCTAACTTCTTATTGGAAACACTTCTTGGGAATTCAATCATTTGAATTAACAATTAGAACTCGTAATCTTAGGTCCAATAAATACCAAGAAAAATAAAAAATCATCATGTGAAATCCTTTCAATAATTGATAGAATTGTGGTTAAGACGAATCATTGTGGTTTATTTAATATTTTTAAAGTCATTTTTTTCATTAAATGTGAAATTATTTAAATTTAGATCATCATGTGAAATCCTCTCAATAATTGATAGAATTGTGGTTAAGATGAATCATTCTAATTTATTTAATATTTTTTAAAATCCTTTTTTGCATTAAATGTGAAATTATTTAGAATTTAATTTATGCTAAAGCTTAATCGTAGATCCAATAAATACCAAGAAGAATAAAAAATCTTCATGTGAAACCTTCTTCATAATTGATAGAATTGTGGTCAAGATGAATCATTATGGTTTATTTAATATTTTTTAAGTTCATTTTTTTTGCAATCATTTAAAATTTAATTTATACATAGGCAACACATTTTGTCCACCTTAAATTATAAGAGCACCATATTTTTTTTGATACAATTAAAAAAAGCTAACATAAATTTATCTTTATGCTAAATCTTTCGAATAAAAAGAACTCTTTAATTAGTATTGTTGAATATTATGTTATGAGTATAAATATAATAAAATGAATTTATTAGATTTTGAATAAAATAAAAAATAGACTAATAAAATAAAGTCTTTTCCTAAATAATTAATACAATAAAATGCTTAGGCGGTAGCAAAAACCAATGTTGTTAATGTAAAGCTCAACCTCAAAGTGACAGTTTCTTGGATTAATTTATTTTTTAAATGGAGAACTTTGTTTCCGCTTGGATTAATATATTTTTAGAATGGGATTTTAATGGAATGTAAAATAAAATTATTTAATAATATAAAAACATTACTATTATTTAATAAATAAATAAATATTATAATTTAATTATATTTAAAAAAAAACTTTATATATCTATATATAATAAATAAACCTTATTAATAAAAAAAATTATTTTATAAATTTCTTTTTAACCTTCTCATAAGCTGTAAGATCAAAAATAATATACATAAATAACTAATTATCTTTGCTCTCTATTGTCAAAATCCCTATCATCTTTATCATGGATATCTAACCCTAACTTCCAAATTTCATAACCATGTAGTTAATAAATTAGTAATATGATTTAAAACAAGCAGTAGTATATTGAAATAGAAATAGTATCTAGTTTTTGAAATAGTATCTAGTCTAAAACTAGAGACCATAAATATATTAGTGAAATATATTTTTTTATTAGATTATCTCTATTTTATAAATATGAATTATCAATAACCTAATTCCACTTATATTAAATATAATTTAATTTAAATAGCAAAAAATAACGTAATAATTTTATATTTAATATTAATAATTTAATTTTAAATAATAGTTAAAAAATTATGCATTATATTTTATTTCAAGAAATTAAATTAATTATTAATATATAATTAATTTTAATTTTTGGTTTTAAATAAACAAAATTATTATAATGTTAATGATAGTTTAAGGATAAATGGTTATTATTATTATTTTGTGAGTATAAATAATTTATTATAGTTAGCTGAAGTATTTGTTATTAGTTATTAATTTAGGTTTATTTATTATTGTTATTCAAGGAAAATTATATCAATCTGACTTATTAGTAGTTCAAAAAGGAGTAGATTTTCATTCCAATCTTTAACTTGTTTCATCACATTTGAAGATAATGAGTTTTTAGCTAATCATAAATAATTTTAATTCTTATTTTAAGATTATAAGACAATTTAAATGTAACTGGCATTAGTAAGAAAGCACTAGTATTAATAAGAAATCTAATACTTTTTATAATCTTGTTGATATAATTTTAATAAATTA
Source organism: Pinus taeda (assembly GCA_000404065.3). Taxonomy (NCBI): domain Eukaryota; kingdom Viridiplantae; phylum Streptophyta; class Pinopsida; order Pinales; family Pinaceae; genus Pinus; species Pinus taeda. The sequence continues at coordinate 73,911 of APFE030261396.1, forward strand.
TATACTTTTTGATGCGATAGTTTAATGAGGCCACAATTTTGCTAGAAAAATAATGGAAATTCCAATAGGATTTTGAGAAATTCTAATAGAAATTTTTAGAAATCTAGATTACAACAATGAAACTTCAAGATTTTAGGTTCCAAAGGGTTTGATGGTGCTGAATCTATTTCCACCATCAAAAAATAATTCAAAAACTGCCCAAAAAATTTCACTGAATTTAAACAAAAATTTTATCAACAAAATAAAATTATAATCTCAATAAACTACAATTTTTAATAATATTAAATCTTTATCATATATACTTAATCAACATTTATCCTTTTAATATTTTAATATAACATCAATAATAATTATTATTATTTATAAAAAAAACATTTCATTTTCCCAATTTTCTTCCCACTTTGAAGGTTTGGTATATGTATTTGACTGAAAAATTGATCTTAAAGCTATCCATTTGAGTACGTGCCGGGTGGTGACTATACAACAGTAGGAAATTGATTTTAAGCTACTTAAAAAATTGATTTTAAGCTACCTTTTTGAGTAGGTGTGCCCTAGGGATTGTATATAACATTAGAAAAATGCATTCTCGTAGGGCTAAGATAGTCAGCGTTCTCTTTTATGATACTTTGAGTCAGAGCCCCACTATGGTGCCTGCACACATATGTCTAGGTGCTGCACACATATATAGACATGGACAGTGATCAACAATTATTAAAAAAATTATAGTTGTTCCCTTTGATGTTAGTGGCACATGTGGGTGATCACAATACATATGACCACATTCAAATCATTGGTATTTGACTTTATACTTCAGCTGGTTTTAAAATATAAATTAGAAACGTGGTCCCTCTTTTATTATGAATGTAGGCTAACAGTTACGTTTTTTGCTTTGAAAAGTTATGGAAATTTCGATGATATTTAAAAAAAATCTAGCATAAGATTTTTTAAATTTAAATAAAAAGTTTAAAAAATAATTAATTTTAAATATTTTAGAAGTTTTTAATGATATTGAATCCATTTCTATTATCAAAAACATGATTCAAACACTGTTTTTACATAATTTTTTTAAATTTTTTTGCCCAAATTCTTATCACTTTTAATCATCCAAATAATTCCTCCGCTTCTCCAAACAATTTTTTTTTAAATAATTAAAAAAAGGAAGATTATATCAGTAGAAGTGAAACATCGAGCAAACTTCTTCGAAAATTTAGGCTTTGCTTACGAGTATATCACAATGATGTGGAATAAGGTGCATTTAAATTGTTATTATAAATTTTGGATAAAAAGTTTGTAGACAAGAAATTTGTGTGGGGGATTTTGTTGATTTTTTTATTGATTTAACTTTTTTTAAATGAATTATAATAATTAAAATTGATTAGATGTGTTATTATTTGTTTATTGAAAATGAATGGTTGGAGTGTGTTTTATAAGATGTTTA
>APFE030261408.1:0-14673 GCA_000404065.3 Pinus taeda
GTTTTTTTATTTTTTATTAAATTAGTTTGGTCATATTTTTAATGGTGAGACTGTCCCATTGGGTCTTTTTGGATATTTATTTTTTTATTTTTGTATTTTAGTATTTTCTTAAAAAAACACTATCAGCAATTTACAAAATTTTTTTTAATGGAAAATATTGTTTTTAGTATTTATTTTTAATATTGATTTTCCAACTTGAAAAAAATAGTAAACTTACAATTTTTCCTTTAAATTTTTATTAATATAAATTAATTAAATAATAATTAATTAATAATTACAATTTTTTCTTCGAACTTTTTTAATATAAATTAATTAAAAATTTATTAATTTAATAATTAAAACAAAAACGGTCTTTAAACTTTTAAAAATTAATATAAATTATTTAAAAATAAAATTAAATTAATAATTACACCAAAATTAAATTAATTATAATTAATTAATTAATGAATTAAACAAATTAGTTAATGTTATTTTAGATTCAAAGTTGTAACGTAAATGAATTGGTAATTTTAAATCTAAAAATAAAATAGAAGTTAAATAATTTTGAAAAGTAAGAATAAAAAAATACAAGGTAAACAAATTTTAAGTGTTGAATTTTAGGTTTTTTCGTAGTAATGATATTTGGTCTTTAATGCCATAGTTGAAAAATGTTTGAGTTTTAACCCTTAGGAAAATGAGTGATGCTACATCATCACTTTTTTATTTCAATTTGTGTTTTCATTTATTTCATAATCATGATGTTTTGTCTTATGGTGTGATTGAAAATTGTTTGAATTTTAACACTGACAAAACAAAAATAGAAAAGAGATGATGTTGTATGATCACTTTTGCATTTCAGTGTGGTTTTTAATGTCTTTCGTAATCATAATATTTGCTTTTCAATATCATGATAAAAAATGTTGGAATTGTAAAAAAAAAAAAAAAGGTGTTATTACATTACCACTTTTCAAAATCAACATAAAAAATATGTTTTGATGCGGTCTCCCAAAAAACAAAATCTTAATCAATTAATATGTTCTTTTTGTGATTAGCTCTATATTCAAAGGTATTTTATATCAAGCATATGTTATAACATATGAAAAATGTAATTTTATTTTTCCTCCCAAATAATAAAATTAGACACAGTGTTAAAATATCAATAGGTCAAACAAACTTACTCTAAAAAAGGATTTAAATGCTATTATAATTTATTAACATTTCCAACTTTTATTTTAACCTTTTCAATTTTTTTATTTTTTTTTTTTTAAATATATAAATATTAAAATTTTTTGAAATTTAAAAGATATGCAATTACTATTCATACTTTCTTCTTATAATATCTAATTTAACCTAACAAACACATAGATATCATTGGTAACTACGTGAAAGATTAAAAGGCTGTGACGTTTGAATTAATTATCAAAGTATATGGTGGTAAAGTTATATATTTATATGTTATAAAAACATTAATTTTATTATTAATTAATTATATATTTAAAATTTTATCTTTTTATCTATCAGGTTTTAGGTGGATGGTAATGTGTGATTTGTTTAAAGAACTCCTTAATGTGAAGTTACTTGGTTTAATTATCTGTCTCAATCGAGATGATATATTGGACATGATGAAGATGTAGTCTCACCAAGCTTACCATATGTATACTATATATATATATATATAAGTCAGTAGAACATCCTTATATTACTATAGAATAAACAAATACATCATATTTTGTTGGTAAGACCATTTTTAGTAAAATACAGTCTTGAACATAAACTTAGCCACACATGTCATGAGGTTTTTTTCTCTATGGTATCTCCTAGGCATATCTACAAAATGTTCTCTTCTTCTACTACTACTTAGCCAATTACCATTCGAAGGCGGTTTGTCTAAAAATTTATATCTCTGTTCTACACCTACAAACCTATCAATCTTCATAATACTATGAATTAGCCTACATAGCCAATCAACAAAATTAAACAAAATTAGACACAGAATCATGTTCATTTATCCAGGGACATTGAAGGAACTTTTGCCCCATCTGACCCAAACTCAGGTGTGGAATTCTCTGCTGGAGTTGTCATTGCATTCACCCTCGCTTTTTGCATCACTGGTTGCTTACCACTAGCTCCAGCCACTTCTCCAACTTGCTTTTTGTCAATCTAGTCAGCTCGTCCTATCCCTGTCCCACTATGATATCCAGGTTATGGTATTTTTAGGCAAATTGAGATCATTTTCTTCATCTCTCCAATTCTATCATCTTATAGGTGTTCTATGTTAGCACCCTTTGAAGTGCCTCCTCTACAGCCCGTAGTCATTGCTCAATTACCTTCAGTTGTAGCTAGTATTCTACTTGCCTCCTAGTTCTTTCCTCTGTCACCTCTGCCAGTAGCTTTCCCACTAAGGTTTTAATGTGCCAAGCCGTCTCTAGAGTTCTATAATATACTGTCTACCTCATTCAAGATTTCCCTGTGTCTATGATCCAATAGACCTCTTCCTCAATTTTGCTATCAGGGAAGCTCCTTCATAGGCATCTCACTTCATTTTCCCAAACTTTAACGATTTCTTTTCCCTTCTATGGGATAGTCATGTGATATATTAGTGTTGCCTCCCTTGTCGCATCCTCCATTCTGGTCCTCTTACCAGCCATGGAGCTCTGAGAATTCTTTCTTGGCCTCCCTCATGGCTTGCCACTCCCCTTAGCCATTACTATCTTGGAAGCATTGATTCTCTAATGAATAGACTCTCTCTTACTACTTCTCCACCTTGTAACCTTCACCCTTAACACTATACAACCGATGCATTTTCCATATTTAATACGTCCAACCTAGATCCTTTTACCCCATCATTTGAGCACCTTCCCTTCCTATTTCTGGCAACTTCCGTGAACTGAAGAAGTTGTAGTATATCCATACGAGGATGGGGCTATCTTCCTCCTCATTCACCTCTATAAACAGTCTGTGTAGGCTCATTATTTCCATCATACATTACCAATACAACTTTGCAATGGTCATTGTCCTTCTCCACTCCTTAAACCATCCTTTCCAATTAATATGACCTCCTGACGAGCTATTAAGTGATCTAGGGTGCCCCCCTTCCCATCAACAATCATCATCTCCTTCTTGTCTTGACGACACATACCTTCTCGATCTTCCCTAAAAACTACAACTTTTTGACTCATGATGATTGTTAAACATTCATCTCACCTGGTGGGTCACTTCCCTCCTCATGGCCCGCCTCGTGTTTTTCACCTCATCTATTTGATGTGGGGTGATCTTGCTACGCTAGCACTCAATAGTCTTCCTTTAGTTTTCCATCCACCATGTCCTCCCAGATCAACTCGATGATCAACCTAGCACTCCTAACCCCTTTGTTTTCACTTTGTATGCCAATGCATTAGTCGAGCATCTCACTAAGGCAAACTCCATCATTGTCAACTCCTACATGTGTTCCTTAATCCTTTGGATTATCTGAGTGAGACACAAATTCTTCGTTACTGTATTCATCTGAGAACCACATTGCAGTATACATGCCACTTGGATAGATAATTTAGAATCCCCCTCCACTATTACATTCACCCTTCTCTCTCATCACAGTGTTTCTAGCCTCTACTCCAAGGCTTGGAACTTAGCTACATTATTTGTGGCTTGGCACATGTTTATGAAGTATAGCCTTTGAATTTTACCTATCCATTCCTGAATGATTCCTTCGGATCCAACATTTTTTGGATTGCCCTTGGACGCTCCATCAAAATTCAATTTCTAGAATCCCTCGAGAGGAGTCTGGTAGAGCCCAACGATATAGGTCTTTCTCTATTTATGAGGATCCTATCACTCAGGTATTCTAAGTCCAAAAACTTTAAACTTATCGTTTCCTGAGGGGATGGTTGATCCTTTGAGGTTTTTATTTCTTCTATTACTAATGGTTTCCTTCATCTGACGACAAATTTATTCCATCAAGTTTGTAACTAGAAGCTTTTTGTCGCGAAATATTTGGCAATTGTGTTTCTTTCAAATTGACCAGAGGATAAATCCTAGGATCAAGCTCCAGGTCATGTTCACCACTTCATTCTTAATATATTGCAAACCCCAATGTTTAATTGCTTCCTGTATGCTTTCCTTTTTTCTCTCCATTTGTTTGTAGATGATGGTTAGCCAATCTGATAGAGCTTTTGTGTATCTACAAGTATTTATAAGGTTGTTAAGGATTTCATCTTCCTTCTCACATAGGCAACACCATGATGGACAAATCATCCCTCACTTCACTAAATTCTCCCAGGTTAACACCTTTCTGTTCAAAATTAACCACAAAAACATTTTAATTTTCGGCCAGTGAGAGGACACCTAGATTTTACTCCAAGATGGGTCACTGAATTCAAGATGTTCATCTCTAAGGTAAGCCTTGGCTTCCTTGAGGTTGGAATCTCCCACTTCTCACTACCCCCATTGGAGTTGTTCCTGGTCATCATTCACTAGGATTTTTCTTTGGTTAAGTTCCTCTATAATATATTGCATGTCTGAAGCACTCATATTTTCCTAGTGAAGGATGTTTAAGTTCCATCGTATCCATTTATTACTTTCCAAATCTTGAGCTTATAATTGATGGACTTCCCTGTTCCTCTATCTCTCCATGGCTACATGTAGACCCTAACATTTTGGTTTGATTAATTTCAGTTTTTGTTGCCATGCATCCTCGCAGAATAAGGCGTCTTTTCCATTTTCTATTTCCCAAAATTTATACTTTTGTATGAGGTCTTTGTTATTCCATTCCAGATTCCATATAGTCGACCCCTGTATTGATCCTGTGAGTCTTACTAGGGTTTTTAGTTGGTAGTTAGGGGCATATTTTCTTTCCATAGTCTCGCTCATGGTGTCTTCCCTCCCTTTAACCATCTCCACCACATTTTGTCCCTATTTTCTTTGTTAACTATTTCATGGTCTTGCAGCCCAAGGCCCCCTACCTACTCGGATTTACAGATCATGTTCCATGCCACGAGTGCCCATTTCCTTTTTTCCTCTGCTCCTCGCCACATGAAATTTCTTTGGATCTCCCATATTTTTTGGAGCACTACCTTGGGTGCAAGACGAATAGACAACATATACCTTCAGATAACTTGAAGCACCACCTTTACTAGCACCAATCAGCCCAACAAATTCAATTCTCTCACCATCCATATTTTAACCTTATCTTCTAGGTTGGAGAGCACTCTCTCCCAATTGGATTTATTCCAGGTTTTCACTATTATGGGTACTCCTAAATACTTAAAAGGGAGGGATTTCCTTAGGAAACCTAGAATCACTAATAGGTTTCTCTGGATAGCAATGTCAGTGTTAAAAAAGAAAATCATAGACTTTGACTGATTTAGCTCCATACTTGACACCTTCATGAAGGTATCCAAGATTGCTTTAAAATTATGTGCGTACTTTATCGTGGGTGCACCATGCATCATGGTCTCATCCATAAATTGTTGATGAGTGGTCACCTTAGCATCCTCATGTAGCTTAAGTCCTTTGATGTCTCCTCCTCTATTGGCTACTTGGATCACCCTCCCAAGTCCTTCTATCATTAAAATAAACAAAAAGGGTGATAATGGGTCCCATTACCTAATTCCTTTGGAAGCTTTTGATGTTCCTCCATTAATTAAAATTGAATAGTTGGGTGATGATACCATTGCCATAATCCAATTGATCTAGTGTTCATCGAAGTCAAATGCTTATAGCACCTATACCATGTATTCATAGTTGATCTTGTCGTAAGCTTTAGATAAATGTAATTGCATAAGCATACCATCCTTTTTCTAGGTATTCAGTGAATGAGCTACTTCATGTGTGAGGATTACATTATCCAAAATATGTCTCCCCTCTACAAAACTTAATTATTCCTCTAAGATCAGATAAGGAAGAATTGTTTTCATCTGATTAGCTGCTACTTTGGATATGATTTTGTATAAAATGTTGCATAGGGCTATCGGCCAGAACTTTTTAGGGGTACTATCCAATTCTTCCTTGGGACTGAGGTATATAAAATTCGAATTCAGGGCTTGGAGGATTGATGTTGATTGTTGGGAGTCTACTACCACCTCATGGATATCATATTTGACAATTTCCTAGTAAACTTTAAAGAAATCTATAGTAAATCCATCTAATCCAGGGGCTTTTCCATTAGCCATTTCATTCACTTCCAATGCCACTTCCTTGATGGAGACTGACTTGTTTATATTCTTGTTGTGTTCTTCAATGAGCACCTTTGGGATGCGACTTACAATCCTATGGGTTTCTTCCTCTCTCTCCACTTGCGGCTCTTCAGAAATCTTTTGGAAGTGTTGGACCAAGATCTTCTCAAGGTATTGATGAGTTTCGAAAGTTTTCCCCCTCTCATCCTTTACATGTAGGATTCTATTGGAGTTTTTGTGTTCAATTGTTGACCAGTAAAATAATTTAGTGTTTCTCTCTCCCTCTCGGAGCCATAACACTTGAGATTTCTATCTCCATATAATTTTCTCTTGTTTACATCTATCCTCCCACTTATCTCTCCTATTATTTGTTGTCCTCTGAATAACCTTCAAAAGTCAGTCATTATTGCAGTGCTTCCATTTTTTGTTCCAGTTCTTTTTTCGCTTGAAAGATGTTGCCAAATTTGTCTTGTTCCATTGTTTTGATTTAGACTTATGTTTTAAACTAGCCCATAGGGTGAACATTTTCGAGCGTCTGATTGGGATTCCTTGCTCCCACCATCCTTTGATATTCTCCATGAAGGCAGGGTGATCTAACTAGAAGGCTTCAAATCTAAAAGGCATATTTTTGGGGGTACCTACCAACTGAAGCATTAATAGCACTGGCCAATGATCTGAGCCCCCCGAAGGGAAGGATATTGATGCTGCATCTACCCCTCTCATCAGTAAATATTTTGAGATTAAGAATCTATCTAGTCTAGACACCACTTGATTTTGTCCCCCCTGCTTATTACTCTAAGTCAAGCATCCATTTGTCGTTTCCATATCAAGGAGGTTGGATTCCTCAATGAAGTTCTTAAATAATTCAACAACTCTATCTACTCTTCTTTCTCCACATTTATTCTCCAATAGCGAGGTTACCATATTGAAATACCCCCCCATAATCCAAAGGAGATTCCCTTTGCTTATCTTTATCTTTATCTTTCTCAGATCTTGCAGAAGTTTAATCTTCCCCTCAATTCTTTGAGGCCCACAAACATTTGTAAACACCATTGTGCTTGGGGATCCTATGACCTGCATTTCTACTAATAAGTTAGATCTATTGGCTTCATCATCCAATAAGATCAAGGATTGGGGGTTCCAGCAGATGGCCAATCCCCCTACCAAGCCCTGCACTTCCACCTCCACTATGTCATATCTTCTCCATGATCTCCTACTTAACTCCCTTATTTTCTATGTTGAACACTTTGACTCTTGTAAAAAAATGATATCCGGTTGTCCCATTTGAATATATTTCTTTAACAATCATTCTTTTCGAAGGCTACTAATGCCCCTTATGTTCCATAATAAGACTTTCATGATTTAAGTATGGTTTAAGGAGGGTGATCCTAACACTCTCATCCTACCTAAATTTATTAACATAGCTCCCAGCTCCTTGAGGGCAAAAAATGTTCAGCTTCCTCACTCTTTTCTATCGGCTCTGTCGTGGTGCCAGAACCATTTGAGAGCCCATTGTTTTTACTCCCGGATGGGATTCTTTCAGAGATCGCATTGTTTTTTCTAGATGTGGTCTTTTCTTCCCCCATAATATCGTATCTTCTCTCATTAGGTATATATATTGGATTCTATCCATTTGATATGCGTTAATTACCTCTATCCACTTTTTCCTTACTTGTTCCGCCATATCCTGGAGGTTGATTCCATCCTGCTCGATTATCTCCTGCAGTTTTGGATCCTTTGTTCCTACTTCACTTGGGGTCATTTCCGTATCTCCCTCAAAATCTTTTGATAGATCTGGGATATCTCCTTTTTGTTCATAGTCCTCATTCGGCTGCACCATTTCTTCCTCTTTACCTTCTCCTTTCTCCTCACTATCCTTTTCGTCCCCACATTGTCCCTCTGGGTTTTCCTTGGCTAAGACTTTGAAGTTATTTCTCTGGGATTTTCATCCTTGATTTCATTTTTGTTTCCTTCTATTAGGTTTGCCTTGTGGAGTGGGTTTGACAAAGCATTATGCATCCTTTCGTTTTGTCTCTTTGTTTTGTTCCTCTATTTTTCTTAAGGGGAATTCCCTTATTAGGGGGCCATGTACATGGCAATGTCTGCATCTGGAAGGGGTTTGTTCATAGTCCACCGGTTGTAACCAAAATTCATCACAGAACTATAGTTTAATAGCTTTAGGTAGAGCCCTAGACACATCCATTTCAACACATATTTTTGCATATGTTGTGTATTAGGGAAAATTTTAAGAACCACCCTAAATTTATATGTATAATAAATGGGCAAATCCCCATGATACATAGGAAAAATGGGAGGCGATTTTATCAATAATATAATATGTATATATAATTTTTTTGGCGAATCTCTCAACGGATTATATTATCTTGTAAAGTAATGGCGAATATGTCACTGAATCATAAAATCTTGTAAGACCTTGGCAAATCTTTCACTGAATAATAAAAAGTGAAGTCTTGGTGAATGTTCTGTTATAGTATGAAACCATATATGATAATAGGAAAACATATTCATTAAATTGTAATATACTAACATACATGTTTGGAAAAAGAAACATAATTTTCTCTTCCTACAGACAATGTTGCAAGTTTCAGTGGCCATGTTTGTCAAGGTTCTCACTGTACACTCTTTCATATCCTTCTATTAGTTTTGATAATATTCCACAACAAAGTTCTTGTAGGTGTTGATCTTGATCACCAGTTTTGTCAAGGTAGGAGAGATTAATATTTTCTCTACCACTTTTGTCAAGTTATCAAATTTCTTTCTTATTCCATAGAGTCCAACTGCGAGATAAAAAACCATATTTTGTACCACTTTTGTCAAGCTATCAAATTTCTTTCTTATTCCATAGACTCCAGCTGCGAGATAAAATAAAACACATTTTGTTTACCCAAACACACCAACAAGTAGCAAGCCCCAACTATATAATATAAGAAAGTAGTAGGTATCCCAAAGGCCTGAAGGGGATCTAGTGGAAAGAAGTGACCTTTGCCAAAAGCCTTCCAATCAATATATTAATATATACATATAGATTTATTATTATTTTAATTGGAAATCTTCAATTAAATAATAAAATTTAATTATGTCTTTCCCAATCTAAATTGCTTATTAACACAATTCACTACCTTCATACGTCTTGCATTTTTTAACAACGTTGTAACATGTGGATTAATTTCCTTTTTGGTGCACAATCTCCGCCTTTTAGGACAATATGGTGCATTGGCCCAACCCCATATGGTGCACTGGCCCAACCCCTACAGATCATTACAACAAATTAAGAAAAATAGAGAAGATGAAAGGTTGTACAAACCAGTGTATTTTTCAAGCGTTGGCCCAACCCCTACAGATCATTACGACAAATTAAGAATAACAGAGAAGATGAAAGGTTGTACAAACTAGCATATTTTTCAAACAATTAATCCAACATCAGTACCTTAACTTTTTCATGAAGATATCATATTGAGAATGTTTGAAAAATGGTGGGAAATCTAGGCACTGACTATCTCTCTTCAGCAAGGGTGATGCGGAAAGAGTGATAAGATTTCACTGTTTTGAATTTTTTTTTGTTAAATCAGAAAAACATAAAAATCAACCTATATCCATCTTAACTCCACTTCTACCACTCTTGGAGGGATAAAATCTATTTATCCCTCTCAGCACTTGGTAGACCTAGAATTAAGATGGATCTAAGCTAATAGAATTTCCCCTTTAAGTAGGCTATGCTCACATGAATACCATGATATTACCATGGGTCAATACCATGTGTTATCATAAACCTAGAGCTTAAAAACTACTATTAGTAAAGTTAAATAAAAATTAATAAATTAATAATTTATTTTTATTTAAATTTTTATTTAAACCAAATTAATGTATAAGTGAATTAAATTACAAGATCCAGTTTTTACCACTTGATCTACCAACGCTCGAGATCAATATTTTTTCAACCTAATGCTAGTTTGCATACACATATTTAATACCCGGGCCTTAGTAGATCCAGAGTAAAGATGGATCTATGTTGGTTTAATTCCCCCCTTTAAATAGCCTACATTCCACGTGAATACCATGGGTCAATAACATGTGCCATCTTTTTTTTATTAATACTAATATTAGGGTTAATAATGGGTTAATAATGTTTTTTTCATGGTATTAATAATAATTTGGCCCATGGTATTTGGCCCATAGTATTTGTCCCATAGGATTCACCTAAATATAACACATTTTTTTTAGTGTTATTAAATATAATGTGACTTCTGGAGTAAATATAAAAAAATGGTTTATTTATTTACCATACCTCTAGTTTATTTATATTTTTATTAATTTACCATGCCTCTTTCATAAATATGGTATTTGGCCCATAGGATTCACTTAAATAAAACCTCTTTTTTGAGCCTTCTTAAATAGAAAGAGGGTTATGGACTAAATATAAAAAGAGGTTTTATTTATTTACCATACCTCTAGTTTATTTATATTTATATTTATTTACCATACCTTTGGAGTAAGTATAAAAGAGGTTTGATTTATTTACCATACTCCACTTTATTTATATTTTTATTTATTTACACGTAAATATATAAGGTGACTTACGGAGTAAATTTAAAAAAATGTTTTCCATTATTCTTTATATGATTATGACTAAAGAGATGCAAACTTAATATGGAAAGAACATTATTCAATCTTTAAATAAACATGAAAATAAGAGACTTGAATTTTTAAATAAAATGAATTATTCTTTTGTGACCATTTGTTCCAAAAAATAAGGTCATTTTCTCAAAATTAACCCCAATACCATGAAATATGGGAAAATGGAAGAAAAAAAACTTTTTTTACACCGAATGTGGAGGGTGAAATAACTATCATAAATAACTATTCTTGAAAATTAGGGAAAATGGAAGGTTGTAACTCCTCATTTCAAGGGCTAAATTTACTTTTTTTTACTCTCTTCCTTAAAGTAACAATGTACTGTGATACAAAATATTTGCTCAATACAAATATAAAACCCCTTAATTTCCCCCAAGGGCGAAAATTTGCCCCTAAAATTTTCCATGTTGTGTATCTTCCTTGTAAAGTTGCTTTTGATATTTTAATAAATTTTCTGAGAGAATCTCCAATTACCTATAATGTTTTAAGGAGCCAATAGTCCAGGGGAAGGGAATACAACCTGATCCAAACTAGCATGCATGTAAATGTTTCCTTCTTTGGGATAAAATTATCCATCCATGGTCTAATATATAAACTAGCTGAGGCAAAAAAGTAAGGATCACCATCAAAGATTTGGTCTCTATCTTCCATATTGGCAAATATCATTGTGAAAAATCCTTTTGACCCTAGGGGTAGATTGATTTCTGCCCACGGTTTCTAGTGATGTTTGATCCATTCACAGAAAGCTTTTTATGTGGGCCAGAGACCCATGAACTTGCATATGACAACATATGACCTCATACGTTCTCTAAAAGCCCAAGTCTCAGGACTGATGACCAATGTCGTTGGGATCACCATTGTTTTTGGCTTAAATGGCCCTGTGGAGCCTTTTGACTTCTAATGTTGTTGCTGGTCTATTTACTTCCATGTTGGGCCCCAGTCTTCACTTATTCTTTGTCCTTTCTTATTCTGTGTCCTTTCCCACCTACTTCTGTAGACCCTGGTACATTCTCTGACATACCCTCGCATGTACCCTGACTATCATCATAATCCCCTTCCTTTTGTTCATTACCATGTTCCGATAGGAAGGATCCCTACTCCCTCCCCCTTTTAAAGCCATCTATGTCAAACCCTAACTACTTCTTTTCAAAGAACCTCATTTCTCCCACTCTCTCCAAACCTCACCAAATTTCAATATATAATAATATATATATATATATATATATATATTAATAATTAATTTGACCTATATTATAATTATTATTAGCTCAATAAAAAAAATACATGAACATGATATTGTTGGTATGTTTTTAAAAAAAAAATTATAAAAAAAAATAAATATGATATAAAATAAATATATAATATATATATATATATATATATACATATATATAATATTATATATATATAATATATATATATATAATATATATATTAAAATACTATAATAATATATTTAATGAACTTTTAAAAGAAATGTGGATATTTTAAAGAAATTTGTAAACAGTCTTATTATTCTCATCAAAATTCAAGTCCAAAAAAATAATCACTTCTTCCACCCCACACACACACACAATATATATTCATAAAACATTTAAATTATAATGTTGTACAATACATGTTACATAATATTCAATTTTAATTATATAAATATAAAATTTCTTATCTCTCACATGTTTACATAGATTCACATTGATTATCTTGTCTTTGTAATTTAATTTAATTTAATTTATTTATTTTTTTCAATAGTGGGATTTTTATTCATCTTTTAAAACAAAATTATATTATCTGTCAGCTAGTATGCTAAGCTGGAAACTAGACTAACTATAATATAGCCATGTTTTCATTAGACTTTTGGTCATGATATTTCTAATGTTTTTATGTTTTGACCAAAATTTGCAAATTTACAAAAAGGCGTATGAAGCCAGTCATCCTTATAACTTCTACCAACCCTCCTATGCCGACAAGCAAGCTCAGATCTAATAGTAACTAATATACTAGCAGTATTGGACATGACTAAAGTAACATAACAAAAGTCAAGAAACAACCAATAGTAACATATCAACATCATTAAAAGGCCAGATTATTGTTCAAGGTCTTTGTCAGAAGGGGTTCCTACTGATTTAGGAGGCTCCTGGTCACTATCTTGGCGCAAAGCCTCCCCTTTGGTGCTGCGAACAAAGACTCGTATCAATTTTTCCAGTTGATCTTCATCATTTCCCGGAGTTATGTCAAAAAATATTGGGTTGGAGGTGATGTCATTGTGACTCCATGATTTTGAGGTTTTGTCCCTTTATGGTGATAAGCTCGTATGCTTTTTAATCCTAGAGTTTATGGAATTTTGTTCTCTTGGCCTGTAGGACTATTTTCTCGAGTCCATATCAAGTTGCTAAGGATATTTTCCTATAATTGTTGTAAGATTTGGGCTATCAAGGTCGAGGCTGGGGAGGACTTGTCCTGAAATATCTTATGCTTGCATTCCTTCCAGACTGCCCAAATCATAAGTCCTAGACTTAAACACCAGGCAAGGTTGACCACCTCATTTTTCAAGATTTATCCTCTCCATTTTCTTAATGTTTCTTGAATACTATCCTGTTCTTGATCTATTTGGCGGAATACCCGAGAAACCCAGTCCCATAAAGTAGTCATGTACTCACAACTATTGAGGAGGTAGTTGATAGGTTCTCCTTTCTTTTCACAGAGGCTGCATTGTGAAGCACCAGAAAATCCTCTACAACATAGGTTTTCCCAAGTTAGAATATTTGTGTGCATGACCAACCATATGAAATGTTTTCTTTCATCCATTGAGGGGATGACCAAAGTTTGTTCCACACTGATTTTTCTATATCCTGATGGAACTCTATTAGAAATAAATGGGTCTCCTTTAGGGTAAATTGTCTGCCTTCCCCATCTTCGTTGGTCATTATTATTTGAGTAAATAATTTTTCTTCTTTAGAGTTCTCCATCCAGGCCTTGGGAAATCTGGTCTAGCGAATGTTGCTCACTGCGGTTTAGAGTAGACCACTTTCTCCATTTTTTATGAGTGCCACCTAAGTCCTAACACTGGTGTACCTCCCATTTTCCTTCTATCTGTAGTGCCTCCTAGAGGGCTATTCTTGCTAGCAAAGCTAGTTTAGGTTCTTGTTTCCATGTGTCCTTCCAAAATAAAGTTGTTCTTCCATTTCTTATTTCCCAAAATGAATAAGATGCACTCCTGGAAGCTAAGAAGATTGAGACAGTTAGGTCCAAGAGAAAATGATGGAGAGCCTAGGTGTCCTGTATCGAAGTAAGGAAAGAGCCTAAAAGGACATCTCAACCTACGTATAATATTATAGTTGCTAATGCGCTCCTGCTAGTTTCCTCTCTCTGCTTCAATTGGATGGATCATCAACATCGATAAGAATATAAATGTCGGGTTAGGGATGGGGATTGCACCATCCCATTAATGCTAGTTGAGAAATCTAGGGATGAGCGTTCACTAGCCAAGGCTTCCCTATTTGTGGACAAAAGGATAAGATGCCCTATGCAAAAAGAATGGTATTCATCCTCTCATTCTACATAAGTGGAATAAGGTTTCTCCTCTATTGGGTCTAGATCATCCCAAATGAAATAAACTCTACCTTGGAACACAAATTGAACCTACTAGAAGGATTAGTGTGGAAGGGATCATCTACATGTGATGGATCTAAGCAAATCTAGTTAATGAACAAGGGAAGAGTTTGTCAATAATGAGAATTGGAGTGATGGTCCTATATTAATCCTTGGTTTCGCCGGGCCAAATTCTAGGTGGTTGATCCCGTCATCATGTCATTAAATCTAATTAGGGATTGTCGGTTCCATTTTGGAGCATATTTTCCTTTCCAAAGTGCTG
>APFE030261411.1:0-32027 GCA_000404065.3 Pinus taeda
CCCACCGAGAACTCCGAGCTCCAATCAATCTCCCCTCCGAGCCTCAGAAGTAGCTAGCTGTCCTACAGGAACAGCAGTCATTAACTGTTGACTGCCTCACCAATCCGCAGTTAAACTTCAGCTGGACAGCCGAGCTCCTAGAATCAAGGCTACTTGGCGGATCATCATCTTTTTTGTATAAATATGGAGGCCGTAGCCTTAGATAGGTTGTTGAATCTTTTGGGTTATCATATCATCTTGGAATCAGTCCAATTTTGTTTTCTTTTGCTGTAAGCCAGTTTGGCATAACATTGGATTATGAATAAAGAGGAGGACAGTTTGTGATCGATTCTTGAGTTTTATTAGGAGACTATAGCTCTCAGGTTAGGGCCCAACCTGAGAGCCATAGATCCCCTCTGTTGTAGTATTGTTTTATTTCTTTTTCCAGCACTCTGAGTTTTATTTGCACATGCAATTTGAATGGCAGCCTTGTAATTCGATTTTCTTATGAGTTAGATAGATTTTGGTTATGGTACAATTCCTTTCACTTGTTTAGCGTAGCAAATGGTACATGATATCCATTGGAGCTCCAGCAAAATCGTTTGTTAATGCTCACTGCCATCTCATTTGAAGATTGGGGTGTAGTCCATAGCAGACCACCAAAAACACACATGAATTTGGTTGATACAGTTATGATTTGGATTTAGATGCTTCCTTGTCATTTATACGAACCACACATCTCTTCACCATAGTCCCATACGTACTTCTCCTTGCGTTTTGGATCACTGTTCAATAAGATCACGGTATATTTAGTGTAGGTTGATGCTTTCTTGGTTTGATCAACAGTTTCGGTCATTTGTTTCATTTACACTCTTCTCCATCTCGTTCATTGCCATATTCTCTATTTTAACCTTGCATGCAACCACGTTTCTTTTCCTTACACCGCGTTCTGCCCGTTCCTAAACATCTCCTAATCCTCACTTAGCCTCATTCCTTGACCTTCCACGTCCATCACTCCAACGCGCTCCCTCCACCTGTTTTCCATCTCATCCTCCCATTCCTGAGCCATCACCAACCTGATCCTTACCTCTCACATCCCTTCCTACCCGTCCATCACCTTTTCCTCACCTCAGTTCTCCACGGTAGACCATCTTGTAGCAATTCAGAGCCATCCTGTAGCAATTCAGAGACATCCTGTAGAAAACCCTGAGTTTCATGTAGAATCCCCTGCAGACATCCTGTAGGAGGTCTTTCACGCGGTTGCTAAGCTCCTGCACGTGGGAAACCTCTGTGGATGGATGCCAAGGGTCCATAGGGACCTCACTTAGCCTCCCCAACCTATCCCACGCTTTCCTTCCTTCTCCACCCAATCTACACAATCAAACCCTAATAAGTAAACAAAACACAATCACTCCACCTCCTTAATGAAAAAGCATAAAAACATGTCCTTGGTAAAGTCAGTAGTGTAGATTTATGCATTCCCACTTGTTAGATGTAGTAGCAGCATTGGTAGAAGCATCACTCATCCTCATTGCATTATAGAGGTTAGACTAGTTAAATTAGGGTTTCCTAGGGTTACATGCGTTGAATTACTTTTTGTCAATTAGCTTAGTCTCCTTTGAGCTAGCTTTCATCCATCATTGATAAAGCTTCTTCTGTGAGCCTATAGAAGTTGGCTTGAGTCCTAACAGACTTGTGCCAGCTGACCAAGTGACAGCTACGACAAGATCTAGTACTTGTGCATATAGCACCGTCGCTTCCAAGTTTGTACGAACAACCGAGTTGATAAAATGAGAGACAGGAAGCCTCAGGAGTTGTAGCATTATTGCTACAATACTGGAGCTCACCACTTGGTATTCAACCACAAGCCATAATTAATTCAAGATCTTTCATCACCCACAACACAGGTAGTCCAACATCTTGGTCCCCTCTAGCCACTGGATTTACCAAACTAAACTTTGACGGTGCATCATGAGGTAATCTCGGTCATGAAAGCTTTGGTGGGGTTCTTCGAAATAATGAAGGTGTTGATGCCTAAAAATGTCTTGGCTCATCACATGAGGAATTCCCGGATCAAAGTCCTGATTAGACTCCTTTCCATTGAAGTGGAAATCCTGAGTGGTTTAATGGGTCTTTAGTTACCCTAAGACTAGCCTATAGTTAAGCTAGCCTACACTATCCTAATATGTACAATTATGCACAATAGTGGTTTTTCAGTTTTTTTATAGGAAGTGATGATTGTGCTTAAAAAAATGAATGGGATGGAATCACCTACATGATATCGATTTGGAAAATATGATCCCTTTTTTATATGACTGAAATCAAGGCTCAATCAAGTTACAGTGAAATCTTCTCCTACGCAACAAGACTTGCAAGAATAAAATAATTTAAACTGAATGTAAACAAATACTAATCACAAGATGAAAGAGAAAGAAGAGGGGGTCTTCTTTCACCAAAATAAGGATAACCTTACTCAATCAAGGGGTTAAAGATGAGACAAGGGGAAAGAACCATGATTAAACCTAGGATCATGATTCATTTGTATATCCTCAAAATTATTTGGAGATTTCAAATGGTTTACACGCTTATGCAATGAAGTAATCCTAATAAATGATTATTAAAATAACTTCAATCACGTACTCCAAATTCAATCTTGTAAAATAGACTTATTCTAAAATCGACATCAAACTAAAGAAATCATTCTAAGTTCAATCTAAGGTAAACCAAGATTAATTTATAATAAGAAAAATAAATGATTATTCAACCTTACAAATTAACTCCATAAATCTATTAATAATTTACACCTGCAAAATCAATGAATGAAATTTTAAATAAGTTAAATTTTCATTTAAAAAACACTTCACAAGTCCAAACTTATATCTTTTCAATTATTATAATACATGTATGTAATAGCAACCAAAAAATATTATGCAAAAAAATATACATGAAAAATACAAACAAAACCAAAATATATATATATATAAAAAACATGACACCATATAATAAAACACATTATATCAAAATATATTATAATAATATGTTGTATATATCATATCACAATAAAATATGTTTTCCCATATATGATACAATAACCTCAAAATGACCCTCTACCCATACAATATACCCTCGAAATGGATTGTGCTTTTAATTGACGGTGTTGTATCAAGGTTCAGAAAAGATAAATTAAATCGATTTTGGCTTGATTGCAAAAGGAAGACGGAGAGACACCCTTTGTGGTCTATGTGATCCTTTTTGTGGTTCTCTACGCAATTCAATTCTCTCCCTCAGGTTTCCCATATCCATTCACTTTAACTGCCTTCCTCTCCCCATTTGGAACCGCATAGAGGTGAAGGTAGGTTTTTATATATTACAAATCGAGTTGTTTTTAGTAAGATTTTTTAGCAATGTTTTAAGGGGTTTTTGGATTTAATTCCTTTAAAATTTAGTAGGAATTTATTGAAATTACAAGTTTGATGGGTAACTCTTGCACAATCCAAGTGCCTTAGGAATTTTTCAAAATGTTGAAACTAGTTTAAATAACACAAATCAAGATTTCACCTCAAATTTTTCTGCCAAATTCTAGAGCCAGAAAATCTAAAAAATCACACTAAAAACAACTCCGATTACAAATTACAAAAACCCATTTATCTATTATATTCTTAAAAAAAAACACCTATTTTTTAATTCTTCATTCTTTATTCGACCAAAGATACCAATGTAGTAGGAGTTCTAACAATGACTAGTCAGCGGTGATTGGCCCTCTCCTCATTTGAATGGTTTTCAATGAAGGATCTCCATGTTGATTGGCCTCTCATTCTTGCACCTGCAACCACACATCTTCATTAAATTCATCATACCATAATTCGAAACGAGTAACATATTGTGTTAGAATCCATAAAATCTGAAATTCCATTGGTTATTCTTCCCTAGACAAAACACTATTGGATGAATGAGTATATCTCTATATTTGCAAATAAGGTGCCACAAAAAAAAAAATAGTTTTTTGAATATGGTTTTGGGAAGTTTTTATTAGCAAAACACTATTGGATGAATGAGTATATCTCTATATTTGCAAATAAGGTGCCACAAAAAAAAAAATAGTTTTTTGAATATGGTTTTGGGAAGTTTTTATTAGCGTTCTTTGTCATTTAGTTTAATAAAATATTTTAATGTTATGATGTGTTGTATATATCCAAACAATAATAAAATTGTAAAATAACTTATATAAATATTTGTTTAACTTTTTTTTATTAATTTTTTTTAATATAATTAAACATTTTTTTTGGTATTATCTATCTTATATATATATATATATATTTATAAAATTTACATTAAAGATAATGATAACAAGCTAATAATTATTTATTTAATATTGAATGATGGTATTTTTTTTATATTGTTCGGCACTGCAGTTCGTTTCTGGGTGCGGCACTGCAGTTGCTAAGTTCTGGGTACGGCTGCGGCTACTGCAGTTGATAGTGGTGTCGCTTCGTAATTGTAAAGTGGAGATCCCCGATCTCAGAATTTTTGCAGAAGCAGTAGTATTGATTTGAAGGCCTTCTCCATGAGAACGTCCATGAACGGCTTGTGGGCATCCTCGATCCATCAAGTGGGCATCTAGTTCTTAATAATTCTGATCCGCACTGGCTGTTTAGGTGAGATCAACGGCATCTGAAATTTTGAGTAAATAAGTTTATTTGCACATTTTGCGTTCTAGATCTAATCTTTTGCAGCTAGATCTAGATCTAGGTAGCTAGGTTCTAGATCTAATCTTATGCGGCTAGATCTAGATCTAATCTTATCTTCTACCTTATTTCTCTGCGGCTGGGGTCTACGAGCAAGTAAAATATGGCTCTCAGCTTCACGAAAATAGCTGTTGGCTCATCCACTTCTGGAGGGCAAGCTCCTGCCCATATCGTTAGTGAAGCCCTAGCTCCAATTGTCGAGGTGGTCCAAGCCTCACTCGATGAGGCTTTGAAGTTTTCCGAAAGTGCCCTAATCTGCGGGTTCAATGGTTTTTGGCCGCAGCTGACAACTCTCCACAATTGGATCTCAGAGGTATGGAAGCCTGTCATTTCTGATGAAATTAATATCTACCCCTGTGCTAGGGGTTTCTTTATAGTAGATTTTGAAAATCCTAAAAGCAGACAATGTATTCTAGATTTCGGCCCTTGGTTTTGGGAAAAATCAGGCCTATTCATGAAGCCCTGGAATCCATCATTCGATCCCTCTACAGCAGTCATAGCCTTAGCACCAGTTTGGGTGAGATTTCCTAGCCTACCCTTGCATCTCTGGAATCTCTCCTCACTAAAAGCCATTGGAAATGCAATTGGGAAATTTCACTGCAGGTGCCCAGAAACAGAGGAGTATGCCAGAACCACCTATGCACGCATTTGTGTGGAAATGGACTTCAGCGCCAGATTCCCAGCTGAAATAAACCTAACAAGTAAAGACTATGTGTAGAACCAGAAACTTGATTATGAAAGTGTCCTCTTCAGATGTCGATCCTGCTTTGAGACAGACCATCTAGCCAAAAGTAGCCCAAAAGCCTCCCAGAAAAATTCTGCTAGAAAAAACCACCACAGATCTACATGGTGGGAAGGAGCATAAAAAGAACACTACACTGTCATCAAAAAAGAATACTCTAGAGAAAACTCTGAATCACAAGAAATCGGGCAAGAAAGAAACAACTCTCAAGGCAAGCAAGGAGAAAGCCCCGCCCAACAAATCAGCAGCTATGAGGATTCGAATACCGCACAAAATAAATCTTCATTTAACAGCAAAGCAGATCTCCTAAACCAAATTTCTTCTCCGACTATCTTCAAAAGGACGAACACAATAGATCACGAAGCTAAGACACCAATGTCCCAAGAACCAAAAGAGATGAAAGAGATGCAAGATAAAGGAAGTTGGAAGATCGTAGAGAAAAAAAGAAAGCTACAACACCAATCTCGCCAAGAAAGACGAGGAGCCAGATAATTAAAAACTAAGAAAATTGTAGGTCCGATAAACCAATTTGGTCTCAGTGGACGTTAACCACCATCATCATCATCATCATTATGGTAGACATGTCATCGAAGTATAAATTGATATAATGAGAGTTGTACAAATTGTACACATGTTATTTTTACATATTTTTTTCAAATTTATATTTTTTAAGTTAAAAAATAAAACCCATAAAAATTGTCTATTCAATACTTTACACCAATGAGAAAATGGAATTTATGAATTTAATTACAATCCATTTGTATTTATGGTACATAGTAATTAATATATAATGTTATTTTTCAAACTATTTATATTTATTGTACATAATAATTAGTGATATAGTACATAGTAATTAATAATAAAATATACAAAAATCAATTCTTATCATCATTACACAATAAGAGAAGAGACATTTTAATCAATTATATTTGAAATAAATAGAAATAAATTTTATCAAAAATAATAAATTTGATTTCATAATATTAAATTTTGGATAGATTTTAAATTTTTTTCAGTAAAAAAATTAATAACATATCAATAAAAAAAATTAAGTAAACCAACCACAGATATAATAAAAATCATCATAAAAATATGATGAAACTTCAATTTGAAAGTTGTTGAGATAAATTTATCTCATCGGGCAATCAGTTATGCAGTTAACGTATTGAGATGTCGTTTAGATTTACAGTTTAATAAATAATTGAATGCTTGATAATGTGGACCTTTGCTCTTGGTATTGATCCATATGACATTCCCTGAGATAAAGGGAGTTTAAGTCGATAACAAGTAATCCCAATCACCAGAATTGAGTGTGAGCTGCCAAAATGCTTATCCAAGTTATGCAGGCAAGCAAGGGAGCATTATTTATGTAGAGCGAAGGTTAGTATTATGCTCCCTAAAAATTAAAGTTTGAACATGTCATCGTAGAAATTAAGAGCATATTCACGTTGAATGGCATGGGTTCTCATTTTCTTTGTTTTTGTTTTTTTCCAAGTACTTGTCTTCAACATATACGTTGATTGTTTTGGTTACATATGGTTTAAGTACAAAACGTTATAAAATATAATTTTTTATTAATTAATTTATAATATATTATATATTAATATTTACCATACATTAACACTAAATTATATGTGTGATGATTTTTATGTTTATATATATTTATATATATAAAAAAGTTATATGTGTTTATATAAAATTTTATTTATTAAGTTTGACAGTGTTATTCTATTTTTTATTATATAATAAGAAAGTTTACACCACATAGATTAACTAGACAGTTTCAATTTGGCCTGAGGGGAAACCAAGTTTGTTGGTCACTGGTCAGCATTGTAAGTCATCCAAAAACAATACTATTTTAATATTTCCATCCAAACTAGATACCTCTCTATCTCATGTTCAAACACAGTTACATAACTGTAAAAAATGACATTTGCAACATAAAAATTAAAAGCTAATTACATAGACCAAAGTTATTCATGGGGATGAGTCTAATCCTTCTGTTCCTCTGAGGCAGATGCGATGGGAGCTAGATCCTCAGCTGCTGCCCCTGGCATGCCATACAACTCCAAAATGCAAGGGATGTGGCAGTCAATTCTGTCCATCCTGATATCTTGTTTCTGTAGCTAGAAGAGAATTTTCTCCATGTTCTTCTTATAGTTCGGCATTCCTTGAACTATCACTGTCATACCCACGGATATCTACTCCATCGCCTTACCTAGTAGACTCTTCATTAACCAGTACAAGTACAACATTTGTTTGAAATGTGTGATTCTCCCATAGGTGTTCCCTGGATCTGGAACAAGAGTCCTCCAATTATCCATCTCTTCCTCCGTCTCACTTCCTTGCTTTACCTCCTCTTCCCATTCTTCTAGCAATTTTCGAATGCCAACATCCATCCCCTCACGATAAGCCTCTAATACTTAAGTGATGAGGTTCTCTACTAATTTCTGACCGCTGTGAGTTTCCGACGTGCTCGGCCCCTTATCTGTCCGAGGAGCCGAGCCTCTCCTGCCGCACCCACATCCTCTCGCAGCATGGGCCATGACCTATTTACCAAAACACTGTTGACACCGAGAAAATGTTAGATTCAAATTCAGAATTTTCGTAATACACCACCTTGTGTTCATGTTTTTCCTCTCCTCCATTTCTCACCGCATGCTTGCAAGTGTGGGCCAAAGCCAACAGATCCCAGAGGGGAGGTCTTTGACCCTTACCCCGTGGCCCACCATTGTTCCCTTCCCCCTTACTATGGATTGTATGCAGGTCATCCCACCCCGTCTCAATAACAATGGGATGGCATTATTATATTTATATTAATTATATAGCACTTAGACTTTTATTTTATTTACATTGTTTTTATAATTAAATTTTAATGATACATATTATGTGAATAACATTTACAATTCATATTATTTTAATTAAAATATTTACATTGTTTTATTAATAGTACATTTTAATTTGAATGTAAGTGTGTCTAATTATGCAAAATCAAAAGTGGATATGAAGTGAGGAAAACGCCCACAAGTAAGGAATGATAAAACGAAGTGATCCAAGTGTTGTCATGTGAGAAAAAAAGGGTGATAAAGTAGAAAATGACACTTTACACAAACGAAATGAAGACCAAAACAAACTTAAAGTAAAATGAAAAGCAATTTGATCTAAAGTAGAAGAAAGACCCTTATTTATTTTCAGAAGACAAAACCAAAAATGGGGGATTTGTTGTGGCTACAACAAAAGGGAACATTCTTGGTATAGATGATGTAAAGCTAGGAATCACTACCAACAATGAGGTGGAGCTATGGGGTCTAGAACATGGCCTGAGAATGGCACTCCAACTAAATCTTCATCAGCTAGTCATTGAAGGCCATTCTCTGTTGTTAATCTCCATCATGAAGAAGCTTCAAAATGGATCCTCCCCCTCCAAGTCTCCAAAAGTTGACGAATAGAGTCTCATGTTAGTAGAGTGGCACAACTAATGCAGAACATCCGTGAAATCTCTATCACATGTCTGATGATCTAGAAATAAACTAGCAAATCATTTAGCCAATTATGCTCTTAATGAAAATTTCTCCTTACTAGAGGCGAGGTGGACGCAACATCTTCCAATTTCCTTGAGGAGCTCCTGTGAAGCAATTGCAAAGCAATATTTTTCCCCCACAGTGGGCGAACGTGCATAAGTGACAACAAGACAAGTTAAGAAGGATCTAGAAAGGGCTATTACAAATTTGATAATGGAAGTTTGTTAAACCTCTCAGGGATTGATAATGATTCTCTTGAATAGCTTAGGCATACCCAACCTTTTCAATTCCAGACTTATAGAAAAGTCATGCATGCCTATTGTTTGGTCCATAATTTCTCGAGTGCTTGTGTATTGTCTTAGGCCATAGTTAAGTTTCGATAATTTAATCTTAAGATTTTGAATTTGTGTTTCTGGTTGTGAGCAAACCAGTAGCATGATGCTATTCTTTATGTAATGGTTTTTTTGAAAAAATGAAATAGTCGAACCTTCACACAATTTTTTTATTATTAAAATATTAAATACATATTTTGAAATTATTGAATCTAGAGGCTCATTTTACAATCCAATATGAGGGCGATGTGTAATTTTGTCTGTCCTCATCTTGGAGTTGACAAGTGCCCCTTTAAAAAATACTTTTAATGAAAAACATCATTGACTACAATAAAAACAAAATTGATTATACATATCCGGTTAGTTAAATTACTTAAAGCATTATAAAACATTATTCCTTGCTATTTCACTTTCACTCTTCTAGTAATAAATACAATATTTCGATGTCTATGTTAAATAATATAATTTATTAGATAAAAGTAATATATATATATATAATATATATATATTAAATTATTAATATATAATATATATTAATTTATATATATCTAATATATATATATATATATATTAATATATATATAACTAAATAAATTGTTTGAATATTCATATTAAACTAAATATTTCAATATGGACTAATATAAAGAGGAAGACTAATATATGTGTGTGTGTGTGTTTACCTTAGTAAAACATTTAGATGCTCCAAATGAAAAAACAATTAAAGGTAAAATAATTTAGCTACTTTTTAATAAGAAAAAATATTTAACTCATTCAATTTTCATGGATTTATCATGCACTAAAAGGGATTAAATTTCTTTATGTGTAAATCTCTTTTCAAGTTTTGCATTCTAAAAAGAGGTTTGCATATAATGAGATTTGATCACTCTCAAGTCAATTTAAACAATTTTAAATTACAATTGGTTTATGTAGAGAGAGATATAAAGCCACTATATATATATTTGAATCATGGATTTATAAGGAACTAAAAGAGATTAAATTTCTTTACGTGTGAATCTTTTTTCAAGTTTTGCATTGTAAAAAAGGTTTGCATATAATGAGATTTGATCCCTTTCAGGTCTTGGTAGATCCATAGTTAAGATAGATCTATATTGATATTTATTTTAATTTAATGTATTGTAATGGTGAATTGTAAATATTCTAATTTACTTTTGTTAAAGTTAGTTAGCAGGGCCATGCTGAAGGCCTAGTATATGGTCATGGATGAAAATTATGGTAGGAAAAGATGTTAATGAGAGTTTCACATACCAAATAGATGAAAATTATGATAGGAAAAGATGTTAATGAGAGTTTCACATACCAAATAGTTGGAAGGCAGTTACTCCTCCCCCTAGATATAAACCATCTCATTTAAGAGAAAGGGAGCCAAGAAAATGAGAGGGGAAAAAGCCTGAGGAAATTTTGTGAACTTGGAGCGGGAGGAAAAAAATGTTTTTAAGTTTGATGCCCTTAGAAAAAACACTGTTGAGGAAGGAAGGACATTGCAAAAAAGGATCTAAGCTGGTAGAATTTCCCTTTCAAATAGTCTATGCTCACATGAATACCATGGTATTACCATGGGTTAATACAATGGGTTATCATAAACCTCGAGCTTAAAAACTACTATTAGTAATTTTTAAAAATTAATAAAATTAATAATTGATTTTTATTTTAACCAAGTTAAAATGTTTAAGTGATATTAAATTACAAGATCCATTTTTACTCTTTCTACCAAGCCCCGAGAGGGATCAAATATTTTTACACTCTATCCTAGTTAGTTTGCATATCACGATATTTGATCCCTCTGAGCTCTTAGTAGATCCATAGTAAAGATGGATCTATCCTGGTTTAATTCCCCCCTTTAAATAGACTGAATTCCACGTGAATACCATGGGTCAATACCATGTGCCATCTTTATTTCTATTAATATTAATATTACGGTTAATAAATTTTTTTGCATGGTATTAATAATAATTTGGCCCATGGTATTTGGCCCATAGGCTTCACCTAAATATAAGGCATTTTTTTTAGTGTTATCAGATATAAGATGAGATGGATATCCTAGTTTAATTCTCCTCTTTAAATAGGCTACATTCCACGTGAATACCATGGGCCAATACCATGTGCCATCTTTATTTTTATTAATACTAATATTAGGGTTAATAATGTTTTTTTCATGGTATTAATAATAATTTAGCCGATAGGCTTCACCTAAATATAATGCATTTTTTGTGTTCTTAAATATAAGATGACTTATGGAGTAAATATAAAGAGATATTTTATTTATTTACCATACCTCTCGTTTATTTATAATTTTATTAATTTACCATACCTCTTTTATAAATATGGTATTTGGCCCATATGATTCACTTACATAAAAACTCTTTTTTGAGCCTTCTTAAATAGAAATAGGCTTATGGACTAAATATAAAAAAAAAAATGTTTATTTATTTACCATACCTCTAGTTTATTTATATTTTTATTTATTTACCATACCTTTGAAGTAATTTTATTTATTTACCACTCTTTTTTGAGCCTTCTTAAATAGAAATAGGCTTATGGACTAAATATAAAAAAAAAAAATGTTTATTTATTTACCATACCTCTAGTTTATTTATATTTTTATTTATTTACCATACCTTTGAAGTAATTTTATTTATTTACCATACCTTTGAAGTAAGTTTAAAAATAGGTTTTATTTATTTACCATACCTCCACTTTATTTATATTTTTATTTATTTACACCCTTGCGTGTTCGTAAATATAAAAAACGTTTTATTTATTTAACATACCTCTTGTTTATTTATATTTTTATTAATTTACCATACCTCTTTTATAAATATGGTATTTGGCTAATAGGATCCACTTACATAGAACCTCTTTTTTGAGTCTTCTTAAATAGAAATAAGGTTATTTTAATATCCCAGAATGTAAATATTTTATTTACCATAGTAAAAACCAATTGCAAGATTGATGTTATTATCTGTCGTATTAATTAATATTAATATTGTTTTTTTTTTATTGAAAAAGGAGAAATGATTCCTAGTGGCAGGAAATCATGTAACTTCTGTGGAGGCAAGTTAAATAAAAAACAGTTGTTGGAACGCTAACTACCTCCCCTAACTGTGCAAAGCTTCCAGCAAAAATAAGTAAGGGGGGTGGAAAAATTGCGCTGTAGAGACAGACAGAAGAGGGGAGGGAAAAATCCACTTGCTATGTTTGGTGATGATGAGATGGGAAGAGCACGGAGCGCAAGAAACTTGTAGAAGATTGAAGGTCTTATGAATAGCTAGGGGGAGATTTGGTCTCAAAAGACAATCTCATGGTTGGGTGGTTTGACTAGCTACAGAATCAGAGGTGACCTCTTCCTATGGAGTTACTAGCTTGATAACAACTCAGGTATGAGGCAGCGACCGAAAACTGTGCTGATAATTTGAACTAAAGTAGTAGTGTTATATTCAGTAGGGGACAGAGTCCTAGAATCTCATTGAAATAAATGTAGCTAGTTTTAGAGACTATTTTTTTATATATTGTGTTTATCTACTATGAAAGATTTTGGAAGGAAATGCATCAATCGAAGTGGATCTTTTTCAGAAATGCTCTGATAAATTCATTGTTTTAAAGACTCTGTCCAGATTGAAAAGTTGAATTATGTTTTATTTTATTTTCTTTTAAAAGTACAGAACCGGCAGTCTAAAGATGTTAGTATAATAAATAGATGCAAGAAGAAAACAAACATATATCCTTATATCAGTATCATTCTGAGAAATATATTTCTTTACAATTTGATAACTTGTGTAATTGAAAGATAGAGTCATCATGAGAATAAAACGGAAAGGCCACCTAGGCTAATATAAATGCAAGTTTTTAGAACTGAACAATAAAAAAAAAGGAACAGTTACAATAGAAAACACAGAAGCAGAAGAGCTTCTCTATGCTTATCCAAGCATGAACTAGCAAAATACAGCTTACTTAAAAATTAACCCAGTAAAGATTTGTTAACAAGTATTCTATTTGCAATAAATCAAACACAGATTCAATAAAATATAACAAGCATGTACTGGAGCAGTTATTTTTCCCAGGGTATGGGAAAGCTGGGGTTTGTGACAGTTGGGGTTGTTTTGCCCAAACAGGGATTATGAACCGCGGAAGAGTTCAAGGGTCCCTGGGTTGGGGACATAATGGCAAACCCAGTCCGACCCCAAACAAACTTTACGAGGAATGAAACCCTCACGATTAATGTAATTTACAGAATCAGAGGGAAAGCCTATAAAGAACATATGGAACCTGAGAAAAACAAATTTTACAATACTTGCAAGTAGGCCTTAAATTTTACAAAAACATAATCATGTTTAGAACTATTAAAGCCAAATGCGGTTATCAAAAGATAACATAGCTAGAATATAAATTTGTAAATTATAAACAGAACTATATACAGGTTGAGGTCACCTTTTCCAGCAAAAAAAAAAAAAACTCACAAATTCAACGCAATACACTTTAACTCAACAGTTCCAACCCAGAAATCAGGCGGGCTTAACTAAAGGATTAAATATGAAAGTTATATTTACATATTAGAGAAAGAGTACAAAGCATGAGGCATGGCTCTCATCGTTTCCAATAGGACATACTCATTTAACAGAGAAATACTTCAAAGTGCTACAACTTGAAACCCCAGAAATAAATTTCCACAATTCATAACCAGCTGAAGTATGCATATTCTTGTGCGTCAGGAAGCATAGGGCTTATAGTGGAAACAATGCCTTCATAGGCAAAACCTAACAGAAGAAGAAACCTTATGAAACCCTAACCATTCGAATTACCGAATGCTATCAACAAGCCAAGAATCCAACAGAATACAGTGTACCAAGGATCGGACAACACCCTAACCCCAAACCCTCTAGCCCGAGGGCATCAGACTAGGATGAGTTCTAACCCAGCATTCCTTAAAGCCCAATGGTGAAGGGGAATTTTTCCACCAGGAGCAGTTGAGAGAACAGAGATTGAGAACCAGCATCCTGCAAGGTATCATAGCCATAAAGATGCGATTAATGCGATTGAAATATGAACAAACAGAAGTTGTGATAGAAGGAAGGTAAAAAAAGTAAGGCCTGAACTAATTGAAAAACACAAGTATACCTGTAAATGGTGAGAACAATGCCAAACAGAGAAGTTGGGTCTGATGCATGAAGTCTAGAGATCAAACCCAATGGAGCTGATGTAGGAAGAGCAGAAATGGAGTAGGCTCCGAGGGATGGATGCCGAGCAAATGAGATTGATTCCCAAACAATTTCAAGAAGTGAACAACCCCGAAACCTTTCCACCATAGGATCGCAAGGGTTAATCCATGTCATCGAATGGGACAGGAGTTCCAAGAGGAGAAACAGTAGTGGGATGGACTAACCGAGCTAGGTACAGAACGGACATATGATATTAATGTCAAACAGTAGTAGCAGCATCATATGCCATGTGATGGCACCAAACACAAACCATAATCGGGAAATAGCTACAAGCTGTGTGGATCAGATGTTAGAAAGACAGTCCGCCTCAGTTAATACAGTGTACCATTCGCAATAGCACACGAAACAAATCCCAATTCTAGAAATTAATGATGAGTCGTGTTTTATATAGTTAAGAGTTTTTTTTATGTTGTAATTTTATTAAGGTGGAGATGTTACAAGTGGTATCAAAGCCCAGGATTACAAAACTACCACCTCTGGCAAGTATTTCCAATGGAGTTAAATAGATTTTCTTTTATTGTTGTTGTTTTCATCAAATCTAATTAAAAAAAAAACAGTTATTGTGCTAATTTCTGTTAACCTATGTTTAGCTCAGGAAATAGACAGCTACAGTTATGAGGAGAATGGATGGCAACCCACACAAAAACGTGACTGGACAAGGACCTGCAATAGGTCCTAAAACCAAACCTGAGATTTGGGTACAGTTAGGAGAAGAGACCCACAACATGAATATGGTGATACTAGAGACAGTTCAGGAACTAAAGCGCGAGATGGCCCGCTTACAGGAAGACAATGCGAGATTAACTATGGAGTAGGAAAGGATCATGAAAAGTTTGTCTAACAAGCAGAATCCACGTCCGCCAAACCCCAATCCTGAACGGTTGCTGTGTCAGAGGAACAAGGTTACCACACAAACCAAGAAGAGTCAGAAGAAAGGGAAGATAATTGAGAGGAGAAGTCGGGCAATGCTTTCGAGCACAAGATGTCGAAAAGGTAGTAGATAGAATTGTAGGGGAGTTCAGGAAAATAAAACCACCACACTTTGATGGAGAGTTGGAGGAGGTAGATGAAGCTTGGTCGATTAACATGACAAAATATTTCCAGTTATACGAATATGATCACAATCTTAAGGCGCGTCTGGCCATTTTCCAACTGCAAGGAAAGGCCACCTTGTGGTGGGAAGAAGTCAAGTTTGTTCGGGAATTAAGTGAATAGGATATAACTAGGGAAAATTTTCAAAAATACTTCAAATAAAGATACTTGACTGAGCGGTTTTACGATGAGAAGGTAGGGGAATTCCATGATCTGCGACTCAGACAACAAACCATGGATGAGTTTATCACCCGGTTTACTTCGTTGCTCTGCTATCTGCCTTATATACGAGAGGAGAATGCTAAGATATAGTGGTTCGTTAGTAGTTTACCCTTGGAAATGAGGGAAAAAATTGAGTTCGACAACCCAAAAATGATGGATGAGGTGATATGAAAAGCTAGGATTTGTTATCAACAAAATAAGCAGAAAGGAGAAATTTTAGGAAAAAAGTGGGTTGATAAGCATGGTAATAAGGTGACTGGGAATTCTAAAGGAAACCGTGGCAATTCCAATAAAGTATTCTCCAAAGGGCAGAATAACAGAAATATGCAAAGGAATGTGCTCAAAGTAAAGCCACCCATTGAGTCTAGAATCAGTGAACAATCTAGAAAAATTGACAATGAAGGGACAGCGAGACCCCCAGTTCAATGTTGGGGTTGTGGAGGACCTCATTATGTTAAAAATTATCCTCAGTGGAAAGGAATTGAATAGGTTTCGCAAATCCATGAAGCATCTACAGTTGTTGATGTGGGCCGGAGTTTACCAAGAATTAATGCTGCTCTAGAGGATTGACAAGTAGACTACTAGCCAACTATGTTGGAGTTTGAAGGTAAGATTTTTTATTATATTGTAACTATTTTAATTGATTCTAGGGCTACATTAAGCTATATTAGTCCTAAAGTTGTGGAACAATGTAAATTGTCAATTTTTAAGTTTAAGGACCCTTGGCTAGTATAGCTAGCAACAGGAGCAAAAAGACGTGTGTTGGCTAAGGTAAATTGTTTCCCCTTGAAGATAGCAGGTCAGCCAATGATGGCGGATTTAAATGTGCTTCCTCTTGGTTCATATGACGTGTTAATAGGCATGGACTGGCTAGAGAAGCGCTGGTCCATTATAAACTGTAAAACAAAGACTATTTGCTACAAAGATGAACTTGGAAAAGAGTAGGAAATTCAAGGCATTCAGAAACTTGTGCAGATTCGGTCAATAACTGCCTCTCAATTGGCAAAATGTATTAGAAAAGGGTGTTAGATTTATTCCATCCAAGTGGGGTGTGCCAACACAAAAGACAAGACTGCTACAATGGAGAATATTCCTGTAGTACAAGAATTTTCTGATGTGTTTCTGGAGGACATACCAGGGCTGCCACCTAAAAGAGACATAGACTTCACTATCAAACTAGTGCCGAGAGCAGCCCCGGTATCCCAGGCTCCTTACTGGATGAGCACGCCATAATTAACTGAATTGAAAATGCAGTTGCAGGAGCTACTAGACAAAAAATACATCCACTACAGCGTGTCACCATGCAAACCTCCTGTATTGTTCGTTAAAAATAAGGATGGAACCCTTCGAATGTGTATGGATTATCGTCAATTGAAAAAATTGACAGTCAAGAATAAATACCCTTTACACCACATTGATGAACTTTTTGATTAGGTAAAAGGGGCAACAATATTTTCAAAAATTGACTTGCGATCAAGATACCACCAAATCAGGATTAAAGAGGAAGACATAGCCAAGACTGCCTTTAGAACGCAATATGCCCCCTACAAGTTTGTGGTGTTACCATTTGGGTTAACCAATGCCCCTGCAACCTTTATGTGCTTGATGAACAACATATCTCATCAATATCTAGACAAGTTTTTGCCAATATTTATTGATGATATATTGATATATTCCCGGAATATGGAGGAAAACAAGGAGCACCTCAGAATAGTACTACAAACCCTCCGAGAACATAAATTATATGCTAAGTACAACAAGTGTGATTTCTTTAAGGAACAGATTCAATACTTGGGGCATATAATTAATAAAGAAGGGATTGTTGTGGACCCAAAAAAGATAAAAACCATAATGGAATGGCCAGTGCCAAAGGATGTGGCAGACATAAGATCCTTTATGGGATTAGCAAGGTACTACAGACGGTTCGTGGAAGGATTCTCGAGGGTGGCTTACGCCATCACTTCCTTGCAGAAAAAGGGAAAAGTTTTTAAATGGACAGCAGGATGTCAAAAGAGTTTTGAGCAACTCAAGCATCTGCTCACAACTATGCCTATTCTAAGCATAGCTGATCTGGGTAAGGATTATGTAGTATGCACATATGCAAGTAAGGAAGGGGTAGGGGGAGTACTTATGCAAGAAGGAAAGGTAATCGCCTATGAGTCTAGGAAATTAAAAGAACATGAGCAAAAATATTATGCTTATGATTTGGAGTTGATAGTTGTGATCCACGCATTGAAGATGTGGTGCCATTATTTAATGGGTAAAAATTTTTTGCTGCTGACAGACCATCATAGTCTGACGAGCTATTTTAGTCAGCCTACTTTAAATGCTAGGCAGGATCAGTGGGTAGATTTCTTAAGTGGTTTTGATTTCAATATTAAACATCTAAAGGGGAAGGAAAACAGGGTGGCGAATGCTTTGAGTCAAAAAATATAATGCCTCTACAATATTTCATGCATCGAAGGACTAAGTACCTTCGATAAAGTGATTAAGGAGGCATCGAAACAAGATCTAAGATATCAGCAAATAGGACGGTAAGCTCAGAATCTTACCAGCAAAGAAAATCAGCAAGGATATACAATGGATGCTGCTGGCTTGTTGAAATATAAAGGAAGGTTGTATATGCCCAATCAAGACAGCATTAAAAATTTGGTTCTAGATGAATTTCAAAAAATTCATTATGTTGGGCACCTGGGATATCAGAAAATGATTACTACACTTCGGAAGGAGTATTATTGGCTGGGAATGAAAAAGGAAGTAGCAGAATATTTAACGGAATGCCAACAAGTTAAAGAAAAACACAAGCACCTTGCTGGGTTGTTACATCTACTACCAATTCCAGAATGGAAATGGGAAACTATTTCCACGGACTTCATCATAGGATTATCCAAGTCGAAAAGAAACAATGACTCCATCATGGTAGTGGTGGACAAGCTAAGTAAATCAGCTCATTTAATACCGGTACAATCCACCTACAGAACGGTGCAGATTGCTCATATCTTTATGCAAAATATTTTTAAACTACATAGGTAACAAAGACTATAATTTTTTACCGTGACGTAAAATTTACATCAGTCTTTTGGAGAACCCTGTTTGAGGAGTTGGCAACATAACTGAATTTCAGTACCGCGTATCATCCTCAAACTGATGGGAAAATGAAATGGGTAAATCAGGTGGTAGGGGATATGCTAAGGACCTATGTAATGCAACAACCATCCAAGTGGGAAGATTACTTGCATTTGGTCGAGTTCACATACAACAACGGCTATCATACATGCCTGCAGATGAGCCTGTTTGAAGTGTTGTATGGACAAAAGTGTTGCACCCCCTCAAGCTGGGGAGGACTGGAGGACAAGCTATTGTTGGGTCCCGAAATGCTTAAAGAAATGGAGGAAATGGTCAATAAAGTTCGGACAAACTTAAAGGGCACCCAAGATAGGCAAAAGAATGTTGATGACCTAAAGAGGAATTTTAAAGAATACCAAGTAGGGGATCATGTGTATGTAAGGGTTCAAGCTAAAAGGAGTACACTACAGTGGAGTGGGAGCACCAAATTGGTACCCTGGTTTTGCAGACCATTTCAAATCTTGGCAAGAGTTGGCCCAGTGGCATACCAGCTCACTCTGCGAAGTCATATCTGCGTCCACAATGTTTTCCATGTGTCGATGCTTAAAAAATATGTTTATGATCCTAAGCATGTAATCAGTTGGAAAGATATTTAGGTCAAACCAGAAGGAGAAATCTTAGTCGAGCCAATTAATATACTAGATCGAAGAGAAGTAACGCTACGAAAATGAGTCATCACCTAGGTTAAAGTGCAATGACAACACTTTGGGTTAGATGAGGCCATCTAGGAGGATGAACAACTCATGAGAGAAGTTTATCCTGGACTGTTTGCAGCTGGAAAACATCGGGACTTTATTTGATTTTTAGGGGGGGAGATGTAATATCCCCAAAATGCTGTAAATATTTTATTTACCATAGTAAAAACAAATTGAAAGATTGATGCTATTAATTGTCGTATTAATTAATATTAATATTGTTTTTATTTTTATTTTTATTGAAAAAGGAGAAATTATTCCTAGTGGCAGGAAATCATGTAACTTCTGAGGGAAATTAAATAAAAAACAGTTGTTGGAACCCTAACTACCTCCCCTAACTGTGCAAAGCTTCCAGGAAAAAGGAAGTAAGGGAGGGGGGGGGGGGACTATGTTGTAGAGATAGGCAGAAGAGGGGAGGGAAAAATCCACTTGCTATGTTTGGTGATGATCAGATGAAAAGAGCGTGGAGTGCAAGCAACTTGCAGAAAACTAAAGGTCTTATGAATAGCTAGGGTGGAGATTTGGTCTCGAAAGACAATCTCATGGTTGGGTGGTTTGACTAGCTACAAAATCAGAGATGACCTCTTCCTGTGGAGTTACTAGCTTGATAAGAACTCAGTATGAGGAAACAACCGAAAACTGTGCTGATAATTTGAACTGAAGTAGTAGCGTTATATTTAGTAGGCAACAGAGTCTTAGAATCTAACTGAAATAAATGTAGCTAGTTTCAGAGACTAATTTTTTATATACTGTTTTTATCTACTATGAAAGATTCTGGAAGCAAGTGCATCAGTCGAAGTGGATCTTCTGCATCAGTCGAAGTGGATCTTCTTCAAAAATGCTCTGACAAATTCATTGTTTTAAAGACTCTGTCCATATTGAAAAGTTGAATTATGTTTTGTTTTATTTTCTTTTAAAAGCATAGAACTGGCAGTCTAAAGTGTTGGAAATAATACTGAGAGGGGGAGTGAATCAGTATTATCAAATCAATATAACTTTTTCATTTCCAATATTCAGATTCATATACGCTACTTCAATTAAAGAAAACCGCGTGTATATGCAATTGTATGTAATGCAACAAGCATATATCCAGTAAACTTAAAATTCAATTAGTTGCTTCTTAATGAGTGCATCAAAACATTAACACTATGAACAGTAAATAGGAGCAGTAAAGCAGAACAAATCATCACACATAAGCAACACACATGAACACCAAGATGTAAGGTGGAAACCCAATGTGGGTGAAAACCACCTGCTGCAATTCATTTCTATTTTCTTTTAATTAGAAACTTCTTTTTACAATGATTCTGTACTGGTGTAGTCTTATACCAGTATGCAGGCTACTACCTGCAGAAGGCTACAACCTTCTCTCGTTCTCCAGTTTCTCCTGGAAGGGAGCTACAACCCCCTTAGCTCTTGTACTAGCTGAGGTACTAGTACGTAGGTGCTGACCCACAGAAAGCTACAACATTCTCTTTTCTTCCAGGGACCACGTTTCATAAATTTTCAGATTGGATCCATGAATAACATCAATCAAACATCAATTATATCTGCATCAACCAATCTTCTTTCTACAAACCAATACTATATCAACCAATCACTTCTTAGAATGTTGTAACCAGAAAATAGTAACAATAACCAGACACCAATTTTGAACCCATAATACTGCAACAATAAACAGAAGTAGCTAAAACATATTTCATGAGATGTACGCTACTTCAATATGTAGAACCCTACATACATACGCATCTATATTAAGGCCAACTAGCATATACACTATCTTCACTTGCTGAACCCGCGTGTATACGTGCCTCTGATGTGCCGAACCTGTGTACAGATCTATAAAAGATATTTTACCTTTTTCACTTAATCAGACATGAGTTATACCCAGATTATCAGATTTATAGATCTAATCATGCGCCAGTTATAATAGATCAAAAATCACACAATGATACTACTATTCAAGCCTTAAGATCTCGACCCATCAATAGAACTTATCCATCTTTTATCGCTCAGGTTCCTCCTTGGTTCAGATCCAGCAATGCACCATAACCCAATTCTAGATCTTGCTCTTCATAAGATATTCAATACTTCCATTCTTGCCTTTGCCTAATGATCTCCTTCCCCTTTTATAGTCTTAGGCCTTACTCAATACCATGGTCCAAAACCATTTAGAACTAATACTAGGGACCCAATACCTGGGTTCAACACTTCAAATGAAATACCAAGGTCCAAAACCATAGGTCCAAATATAACGGACTAAATACCATGGACCAAAAATAAGTTTTCCCACATGTACGTGCTTTTCTCTACATGAAAGTGCATGCATAAGTATACGCGCCTTTTGATCGCCTAACATGTGTGTACACGAGACTTGGTTAAGAGGAACCTGCGTATATCTGTTTTTCTTTCATTCTGAGAACCTGAACTAAGATCTTCCATCTGAGTGAGTTGCCATCAAGGACAACATCTGTGACATAGCGCCAAACCTTTGTCATAATGCCAACAATATCCCCTTTTGGACTTGATGGCAACCCCAAGTCACTCAAATTCATTCTCCCCCTTTGTCATCAAGGGCAAAAGGTTATACTCCCCCTGAGTACATGCTAAATTCTCTACTTTGTTGTGTTGTCTAAGCTCCCCCTGACTATAGGCAAGGTCTGCAAGAAGAAACATGACTTTGTACATCATAAATGACCTTCCTATCACTAAAGACTCATACATACATCCATCTCCCAACCAAGTGGGAATATACCAATATTGACTCATCCACCCAACCAAGTGGGGATACACCAAGAATTTACACATGATAAAACAAGAACATTACATCATCCATCCCAGACATAGTGGGGAAACCAAGATAGGCTGTTACATGACCTTGATAAGAAAAGAAATACATGACATAGAGACGAAATATCTACAACTATCGTCAGCAACATCTATCAATCATCATTTAGACCAGCAACCATGTTCTCCTTCTGCATCTGTTCCTCCTCAAATCAAAACAACTGTGAAATTGAACCAAGATCTTCTAAGATAATGCCAACAATGCATTATTAGAAGAATTTATGCTCCCCCTGAACCTGTGCCAGATGGTCTCTATCAGACCCATATCAGACTCTTTTCATCCTGAGCTTGGCCCACTGTTTGTCTTCAAATCAACATATATGCGACTAAATCCACAGAAATCAGTGTATGTACGTAGATACTCGTCATGAAACTCGCGTACAACCACTTTTCTTTGGAACAGATAATTTCAACAGCAAGATGCTGCATCAACTACCCCCAGCTTCTGTCTGAGGTATTCAAATGTCTCCCTGGGCAGTGGTTTGGTGAGTATATCAGCAACTTGTTCTTTGGAGGGGAAAAACTCTAATTTGAACTTTTGTTCAAGCACTTGTTCTTGGAGAAAATGATATTTGATAGGTATGTGCTTGGTCTTCAAATGCATGACTGGATTCTTTGAAATGTTGATTGCACTTGTATTATCACAAAAAATGGAGATAGGTGGAGTACAAGTGATTTGAATGTCTTGTAATGTTTGCATCATCCAAAGGAGTTGTGTGCAGCAAGATGCAGTAGCTACATATTCTGCTTCAGTTGTAGATAATGCAATTGAACTTTGTTTCTTGCTGAACCAAGATACTAATCTAGAACCCATGAAGAATGCACCACCACTAGTGATTTTTCTGTCATCCACGCTTCCTGCCCAATCTGCATCAGTATATGCATGAAGAGTGAGATCTGTACCTCTAGGATACCATAAGCCATAGTATTGAGTTCCTTGAAGATACTTGAAAATTCTCTTAGCTGCTTGAAGATGAGTTTCCTTTGGATTTGCCTAAAACCTTCCAACTATTCCCACTGCATGCATAATGTCTAGTCGAGTACCTATTAGATAAAGCAGACTACCAATCATGGATCTATAGGTTGGTTGATGTACTTCTGCTGATTCATCATTTTCGCTGAGGCTACATCCTATTACCATAGGGGTACATACTGGTTTTGAATCCTCCATCCCATATTTCTTCAAGATCTGCTTGAGATACTTGGTTTGTGATAGAAAAATATCGTCTTTGTTTTGATGGACTTGTAAACCAAGAAAATATGTGAGCTCACCAAGCAGGGACATTTCAATTTCTTTTTGCATCACCAAGGCAAAGTTTTGACTCATGTCTTCTTCATTGCTACCAAAGATGATATCATCAACACACACTACAAGTATTAGCAACTTATCATTGTCAATTTTTATATATAGATTGCTATATGTTGATCCTTTTGTAAAACCTTGTTGATGGAGGCACTTATCCAACCGATAATACCAAGCCCTTGGTGCCTGTTTAAGGCCATAGAGAACCTTTTTGAGTCTGCATACAAGTTTTGGATCATTTCAAAGGATAAACCCATCTGGTTGCTCAATATACACTTCTTCATCCAAGTCTCCATTCGAAAAGGTAGATTTCACGTCCATCTGAAATACTTTGAACTTCTGAAAGCTAGAAAGAGCAAGGAACATTCTTATGGCCTCAAGTCTAGCAACTAGTGCAAACGTTTCTTCAAAATCTATACCTTCTTGTTGCGCATACCCTTTACAAACAAGTCTGACCTTGTTTCTAATAACATCTCCATTTTCATTCAGCTTGTTTTTGAATATCCATTTTGTCCCTATGACATTCTTATCGTTTGGTCTAGGAACCAACTCCCAACTGTTATTCTTTTCAATCTGCTCCAGTCCTTCATTCATGGCCTTAACCCAGCATTCATATTTGCATGCTTCACTTACATTTTGTGGTTCAGTGGAGGAGAGCAATGCTAGATAGCTTGAAGCTTCTGAAAAAGTTCTTCTTGTTTGTACACCTGCGTCTTTCTATCCCAAAATTTGAGTTTCTGGATGATTCTTTTGAACGTACCTAGATGGATTCTTTTCTTCTATCCTTATTTGTTCTTCTGGTGCCTCATGACTTTCTTCTTCATCATAAGTCTGATTTGATGTTGAAGGATAGTCCTCATCATCTTTGAAATCATCGGATTTTACCTGCCTAGGAATGTTTCCTTCTTCATCAACCACTACATCAATACTTTCAACAATTCTTCCAAGTTTTTTTTATTGTAACACTTATATGCTTTGTTGTGGGGAGAGTAACCAAGGAGAATGCCTTCATCTGCTCTAGGTTCAAACTTGCCAAGGTTTTCATCAATCCTTTTGATGTAGCATTTGCTTCGAAAAATTTTGAAATATTTTACTTTGGGAATCTTACCATACCAAAGTTCATGAGGAGTTTGAGTGATGCTAACCCAAACATTTGTCTTGTTGAGAATAGTAACTGTAGCAAATGCAGCTTCACCCCAGAAGGTTGTGGGAGTTCCAGACTCATCAAGCATAGCACAAGCCATTTGTTGAACCATTTTGTTCATCCTTTCCAATACTCCATTTTTCTGAGGAGTTCTTGCAGTAGAGAATTCCCTTCTGATTCCATGTTCTTCATAAAAATCGAAAAATTCATCTGAGGTAAGTTCCCCTCCTCGATCAGACCTTAGGCATTTGATTCTGTGATCTGATTCTTTTCAACCAAGGCTTTGAATTCTTTTAACTTTTCGAAAGCTTCGTATTTATGCTTCATAAGTCCTATCCAACACATCTTGGAAAAGTCATCAATGAACAATATAAAGTATTCTTCTCCTCGAGGTGACCTTTTCCTAGATGGACCACATACATCAATATGGAAAAGTTCAAGTGGCCTGCTAGATGATCCTTCCTTCTCAGGGAAATTAGTTCTGGTTTGCTTACCAAACTGACATGATTTGCATAGTGTATTGTATGTAATTTTGATGTCATGGAGATCACGAACCACCTGATATTTGCATGCTTTCCTTATCTGAGAGAAGCCTAGATGCCCCAATCTTCTGTGCCATAGCTAGTGTTCATCATTCTTGCTTAGATAGCATTGTTTTTGTCCTCCCTTGAGTATGTATAAATTATTTGGAGTTCTTATGCCTTTGATCACTATTTTTCCTGTGTTAAGCTCACGGACAATACATCCATTTGATCGAAATATTACCTCATTTCCTTGATCACACATTTGGCTGACACTCAATAAATTATGCTTGAAGCCATCAACATACATAACATTTCCCGCTTTGACCTTTTCTTTCAAAATAACAGAACCTTTACCTTTTATGAGTGCAGGGGTGTCATTTCCAAATGAGACCTTCCTTTCCTTTTCTAAGGCACTATATGACTGAAGTTTTTCTTTATCACCTATCATATGTTTCGAGCATCCATTGTCGATGTACCACTGATTTTCCTTCCCTTCTGCATATAAGGCTATACCACATATTTCTGGTTGTGGATCTTTCTTTCTCCATGTTTTGGGACTTAATGAAGCTTTCTCCTTCTGAGTTGATTGCCGAAACCTACTCCTGCATTCAGAAATCGAAGTTGTTACAAATAGAACATTCTATTTCATTTTCAAGAGCAGAAAAGTTATTGTAGGTCCTTTTCATGATCCTAGTCATACTCCTTTGTTTTTGAGCTTCTCTAGTCATGATGGTCTTGTAGGCAACACATTGAGTAGCTTTGTGACCAAAATTATGACAAGAGAAACATTGGCCATTGAAGAAATTCCTTCGATTATCAAACCTACCAACCAAATGTTTGTAGTTTCCATTGACATCCATTCTTGACGCAAATTGAGAATTATTACCTATGATTTGTAGCTTCCGTTCATCCTTGATGAAGATTTCCCCTGATTTACTTGATGGTCTTTGTTTATTCTTGAAGTAAATTGTCCCTGATTTACTTGGTGATCTACATTCTACTTTGACTGTCGATTGTTAACCTGTTCACTTCTCCTTGCTGCATCAAAATAACTTTTGGAGGTGGATGGCTTCTGTGCT
Source organism: Pinus taeda (assembly GCA_000404065.3). Lineage (NCBI taxonomy): Eukaryota > Viridiplantae > Streptophyta > Pinopsida > Pinales > Pinaceae > Pinus > Pinus taeda. The sequence continues at coordinate 26,586 of APFE030261411.1, forward strand.
TGAGATGCTTCTTTAGTATATCCAAGACCCGTCTTGATTAGAGGAGAACGCTGCACTTTGATAATCTCTTCTAAAGTTTCAGATCCTTTAGCAAATCTAAGATTAAGAGCTTTTGATTTCTCAATATCTTTTCTAAGTCCCACAATTTCACATTCTAACTTTTCATTGTGTTTTTCTCTTTCAGCAAGTTGGAATGTCAAAGTATCTATAATCATATTCTTTTCCTCCAAACAAATTTTAAGTTTATAAATTTCTTCATAAAGACCTTCTTCATCTATAGCATCCAAGAAATCATCATCTTCAAAGGCCATCAAAAGTCTATAATCATTGCAATGTTCATCTTCATCACTATTTGAAAATTCATCACTGCCTTCATGTGTATAATAGCTCTTCTTACTTATATTCTCTTTTTTGTTCCATCTAAGAGGTTCCTTACCTTTGTCAAGCTTATCTTTATGAGGGAATTTGGTAGCATAGTGACTGACTCTTCCACAAGCAAAACATTTGAAAGGTAGCTTACCTCTGAATCTTCCAGAACCCCGTTGAAGGTTCGTGACAAAGTTTGATTCTTCCTCTTCTTCTGACATATGTCCTGAGTGATTATAATCTCCTTTTCCCGAGGCTTTGAATGTGGCTTCTCTCTTGTCTGATGGTCCCCCTTTTCTCATTTTGTAAGCAGTTAGGATTCCGTGCAGCTATGACATGGTAATGCTCTGTAGATTCTGTTTTTCTTTTATGGCAGAAAATTTTGATTCGAACTTAGAAGACAAAGATCTTAGAACATTTTCAACCAAAACAACTTCTTTTATTTCTTCACCCAAGTTTTTCATACAATTAACAATCACATCTATACGTAGGAAATAGTTAGCCACACTTTCATCATTCTGCATTCTAAGATTTTCACATTGAATTCTGAGAATTTGTAGTTTTGCTCGTTTACCTTATCATCTCCTTCATATCTCAGAACGGTCTTGTCCCATATTTCTTTTGCATTTTTGAGCTGCATAACCTTGACGAATTCTAATTGAGATAGACTCCCTAATAGAGTATTGACAAACTTTGCATTTGTTTCATACTGCTTCTTACCAGCCATATCTGTAGGAGTTGTTGATGGAAATGTGTATCACGCTTCCACGATATCCCAAACTTTTGTACCAAGAGATTGAAGATAGGCCGTGATTCTTACTTTCCAATAAACGAAGTTGCTCCCATCAAAAATTGGTGGCTTGATCGATGCCTCTTTTTCATAGTTTCTCATGATGATAGATCTTCCTTCGAGCGATCAAGCTTCTTCTGAAGGACTTGCTCTGATACCAATTGTTGGAAATAATACTCGGGGGGGGTGAATTAGTATTATCAAATCAATATAACTTTTTCATTTCCAATATTCAGATTCATATATGCTACTTCAGTTAAGGAAAACCACGTGTATATGCAACTGTATGTAATACAACAAGCATATATCCAATAAACTTGCTAAAATTTCCCGAGTTAGTTTTGCCGTTCTTTTAATGAGTTGCAGTCAGACAATTAAGATTTACCAGACTTTTAATGAACAGTAAACAGGAAGCCCAGAGTAAAGCAGAACATATCACTAGCAACACACATGAACACCAAGATGTAAGGTGGAAACCCAATGTGGGTGAAAACCACCTACTGCAATTCGTCTCTATCTTCTTTTAATTAGAAACTTCTTTTTACAATGATACTGTATTGGTGCAGTCTTATACTAGTACACAGGCTACTACCTACAGAAGACTACAACCTTCTCTCGTTCTCCAGCTTCTCCCGGAAGGGAGCTACAACCCCCTTAGCTCTTGTACTAGTTGAGGTACTAGTACATAGGTACTGACCCATAGAAGGCTACAACCTTCTCTTTTCTTCCAGGGACCACGTTTTATAAATTTTCAGACTCGATCCATGAATAACATCAATCAAACATCAAGTCTATCTGCATCAACCAATCTCCTTTGTACAAACCAATACTATATCAACCAATCACATCTCAAAATGTTGTAACCAGAAAAAAGTAACAGTAACCAGACACCAATTCTAAACCTAGAATACTGCAGTAATAAACAGAAGTAGCTAAAACATATTTCATGAGATGTACGCTACTTCAATATGCAGAACCCTGCATACATACATAACTGTATTAAGGCCAACCAGCGTATACGTTGTCTTCACTTGCTGAACCCGTGTGTATACGTGCCTCTGACGTGCCGAACCTGCATATAGATCTATAAAATATATTTTACCCTTTTCACTTAATTAGACATCAGTTATACCCAGATTATCATATTTATAGATCTAATCATGTGCCAATTATAACAGATAAATCACACAATGATACTACTATTCAAGCCTTAAGATCTTGACCCATCAATATAACTTATCCATCTTTTAGCGCTCAGGTTCCTCCTTGGTTCAGATCCAGCAATGCACCATAACCCAATTATAGATCTTACTCTTCATAAGATATTCAATACTTCCATTCTTGCCTTTGCCTAATGATCTCCTTCCCCTTTTATAGTCTTAGGCCTTACTCAATACCATGGTCCAAAACCATTTAGAACCAATAAATGGGACCCAATACTTGGGTTCAACACTTCGGATGCAATACCAAGGTCCAAAACCATAGGTCCAAATATAACAGACTAAATACCATGGACCAAAAATAAATTTTCCCACATGTACGCGGTTTTCTCTGCATGAAAGTGCGTGCATACATATACGCGCCTTTTGATCACCTAACCCGCGTGTACACGTGACTTGGTTAAGAGGACCCTGCGTATATCTCTTTTTATTTCATTCTGAGAGCTTGAACTAAGATCTTCCATCTGAGTGAGTTGCCATCAAGGACAACACCTGTGACATAGCGCCAAACCTCTGTCATAATGCCAACATAAAGATGCTAGTATAATAAACAGATGCAAGAAGAAAACAAACATATATCCTTATATCAGTATCATTCCGAGAAATATATTTCATTACAGTTTGATTACTTGTGTAAATGAAAGATAGAGTCATCATGAGAATAAAACGGAAAGGCCACCTAGGCTAATATAAATGCAAGTTTTTAGAACTGAACAATAAAAAAATAAGAACATTTACAATAGAAAACACAGAAGCAGAAGAGGTTCTATGCTTATCTAAGCATGAACTAGCAAAATAAGGCTTACTTAAAAATTAACCCAGTAAAGATTTGTTAACAAGTATTCTATTTGCAAGAAATCAAACACAGATTCAATAAAATATAACAACCATGTACTGGAGCCGTTATTTCGCCCAGGGTATGCGAAAGCCAGGGTTTGCGACAATTGGGGTCATTTTGCCCAAACAGGGATTATGAACCACGAAAGAGTTCAAGGGTCCTTGGGTTGGGGACATAACAAAAAACCTAGTCCGACCCCAAACAAAATTTACGAGGAATGAAACCCTCATGATTAATATAATTTACAGAATCAGAGGGAAAGCCTATAAAGAACATATGGAACCGGAGAAAAACAAATTTTACAATACCTGTAGGAAGGCCTTAATTTTACAAAAACAGAATCTTGTTTAGAACTATTAAAGCCAAATGCGGTTATCGAAAGACAACATAGTTGGCATATAAATTTTTAAATTATAAACAGAACTTTATACGGGCCAAGGCGACCTTTTCCAGCTAAAAAAAAAAACTCACAAAGTCAATGCAGTACACTTTAACTGAACAGTTCCAACCCAGAAACTGGGCGAGCTTAACTGAAGGATTAAATATGAAAGTTATATTTACATATTAGAGAAAGAGTACAAATCATAAGGCACGACTCTTATCATTTCCAATAGGACATACTCATTTAACACAGAAATACTTCAAAGTGCTACAACTTGAAACACATAAATAAATTTCCATAATTCATAACCAGCTGAAGTATGCATATTCTTGTGCGTCAAGAAGCACAAGGCTTATAGTGGAAACAACTCCTTCATAAGCAAAACCTAACAGAAGAAGAAACCTTATGAAACCCTAACCATTCGAACTATCGAATGCTGTCAACAAGCCGAGAAGCCAACAGAATACAGTGTATCAAGGACTAGACAACACCCTAACCCCAAACCCTCTAGCCCGAGGGCATCAGACCAGGATGAGATCTTGCCAGGCATTCCTTAAAGCCCAGCGCTGAAGGACCATTTTTCCACCAGAAGCAGCCGAGAGAATCGAACTGAGAATCGGCATCCTACAAGGTAACATAGCCATAAAGATGTGATTAATGTGATTGAAATATGAACAAACAAAAGCTGCGACAGAAGGAAGGTAAAAAAAGTAAGACCTGAACTAATTGAAAAACACAAGTATACCTGTAAATTGTGAGACCGATGGCAGATAGAGAAGTTGGGTTTGATGCATGAAGTTTAGAGGTCGAACCCAACGGAGCTGATGTAGGAAGAGCGGCAACAGAGTAGGCTCCGAGGGACAGATGCCGAGAAAATGAGATTGCTTCCCAAACAATTTCGAGAAGTGAACAACCCTGGAACCTTTCCACCATAGGATCGCAAGGGTTAATTCATGTCGTCAAATGGGACAGGAGTTCCAAGAGGAGAAACAGTAGCCGGATGGACTAACCGAGCTAGGTACATAATAGACAGATGAGATTAATGTCAAACAACAGTAGCAACATGCTATGCCATGTGCTGGAACCAAACACAAACCATAATTGGGAAAGAGTTGCGAGCCGCGTGGCTCACATGTTAGAAAGACGGTCCACCACAGTTAATACAGCGTATCATTTGCATTAACACACGGAACAAATCCCAATTCTGGAAATTAATGATAAGTAGTGTTTTATATAGTTAAGATTTTTTTATGTTGTAAGTTTATTAAGGTGGAGACATTACAGTTATGACTAAATATAAAAAAAGGTTTTATTTATTTACCATACCTCTAATTTATTTATATTTATATTTATTTATCATACCTTTGGAGTAAGTATAAAAATATGTTTTATTTATTTATCATACCTTTGTAGTAAATATAAAAAGAGGTTTTATTTATTTACCATACCTCCACTTTATTTATATTTTTATTTATTTATACCCTTGCATTTTGGTAAATATAAGGTGACTTATGGAGTAAATATAAAAAAATGTTTTATTTATTTACCATACTTCTCCTTTATTTATATTTTATTAATTTACCATACCTCTTTTATAAATATGGTATGTGGCCCATAGAATTCACTTAAATAAAATCTCTTTGAGATTTCTTAAATAGAAAGGTGGTTATAGACTAAATATAAAAAGATGTTTTATTTATTTACCATATCTCTAGTTTATTTATAGTTTTATCTATTTACCATACCTTTGGAGTAAGTATTAAAAGAGGTTTTACTTATTTATATTTTTATTTATTTACACTCTTGCGTATTCTTAAATATAAGGTGACCTATGGAGTAAAATATA
>APFE030261421.1:0-24889 GCA_000404065.3 Pinus taeda
CCCCGCGATCTGATAGGCTGTCCCCAGCCGTCAAATAGAGGAGCAGCAACCATTCGGAAATCAAGTCATAAAGGAACAGCATATGAAATTATGACATGTTTTAGATAGACAACGAAATACCGAAATCGAGGCAAAAAGGTAGATCGTGTTTTACATAAGAGCCTGCATGATATGATGGGAGGTCGGGGGATGGGACGTCTGTCAAGCGTACGAAATCTCCAACGGTCATTGTCAGTTCCGTTGCCATGATTGGTGATAATGAGTATTCATGCGATGTATACATCGGGGCATAAAATATGATCTATAGGATATAAGAGACGAAGAAGTATTGATATCATACCTGTTGGTGTAACCATTACGACTTCAATACCATTAACAGAGCTCTGCTACCAACAGGTGTTCATAACCTTGGCAAAGTTGTTTATTTCACCCCCGGAACCATGATCCTTTGTGTGTATTTTGAAGAGCATTTTGTCACAATGTAGGCCATTATGCTGGCTTGATAACCAGGTAGCCATAATGCCATTCACAAGGTAGGTGCGAAACGTGGGCAGGCCGGCTCGTGATGAGACCCCCTCTTCCAAGGTTTGTTTATTTATGTACCTTTGGACCATATCCCTGGTGTGGTGGCCATAATGGGAATGCCACTTCGCTTCCATCCTTATGATCATGGTAGGCTGGCTCTTGATGAGACCCCCTATCCTGCATTTGACAATTGATAATTCATATTTACTTTTTCTTTTTGCAAAGCACTTTTTCTTATTTATTTACGCATAAGGGTGGTTCAGCACTCCTTAAGAGTGGGGAATGGTGGAAGAAGTCTTATCATCCCAACAGGAAGATATAAATCCTCTGCTCTTACCCCTAGGTAATAATCAAAAAAGAATTTTAGGGAAATCGTCATGATAAAGATCACCAACCAGAGCGACGGTAATAAGACAATGACAATGAAGATGAAAAGTAAGTGTGTCCCTCCTCTTGTCCTCTTATCAATACTAGGCCTTATAAAGATAACAATTTATGATCTGCTGACTTCGGTATATCATGATTTATGTTCATTGCATAAGTCCATAGCTATATCTTAAAGACTGGGGAGAACATGGGCACAAAGCATCCTCAATAAGAGAAAAAACATGCTAATGGTGTTCCTCATAGAAGAATCCATGCAAACAAATGCTTGAGATGTCATTTCTTTGAAAGGAATAGCAGAAAATCACGAATGTTGTTCCTTTTGAAAAGGAACAGCAGAAACACACAGGTGTTGTTCCTTTTGAAAAGGAACAGTAGAAACACACAAGCGTTGTTCCTTTTGAAAAGGAACAGCAGAAACAGCCAAGTAAACACAAGTGCTGTTCCTTTTGAAAAGGAACAACAGAAACACTCGAATGCTGTTTCTTTTGAAAAGGAACAACAAAAACACTCAAATGTTTTTCCTTTTGAAAAGGAACAACAGAAACACTCAAATGTTGTTCCTTTTGAAAAGGAACAGCAAAAACACACAAGTGTTGTTCCTTTTGAAAAGGAACAACAGAAACACTCGAATGTTGTTCCTTTTGAAAAGGAACAACAGAAATACTCAAATGTTGTTCCTTGTGAAAAGGAACAGCAGAAACACTCAAATGTTGTTCCTTTTGAAAAGGGACAGCAGAAACACTCAAATGTTGTTCCTTTTGAAAAGGAACAGCAGAAACACTCAAATGTTGTTCCTTTTGAAAATGAACAGCAAGAACACGCAGAATGCAAAAATTAAAAGAAAGATCAAGAAAACATATATGCAAGAACTTATGTACAAGTTATAGAAAAATGAATTCCTTACTGAATTATAGGTGAGGAAGATTTTGTTTCCTCTCCTAAAATTTCCATATTAGTGTCTTGACGTAGCTGCTGACAGAAGGATTCCCGAGTGAGTGGCTTTCGATAGAGATGAACTCGGTGGCCATTTACCTTGAATGCATATCCAAAACTGTCAATTGTGATCAGAGTGAGGGTCCCATTATCATGTACTTTCTGAATTTCGTATGGTCCTAACCATCGAGTCTGAAGTTTCCCCGAGAAGTCCTGAAACCAAGAGTCATATAACAGAGCCCAGTCTCCTTCGTGAAAGACTTTGTTCTTGATAAGTGCATCATGCCATTTAGCTTGCTGCTGTTGAATAAGTGTTGTATTTTGTAATACAGAGAGCCTGATTTCGTCCAATTCATTAATCTGCTATAATCGATTGATTTGTGCCTCACTTAGATCTAGGCCTACTTCCTATGCAGTTCGTAGCGTTTGGATTTCAAATTCTATGGGGAAGATAGGTTTTTTTCCAAACACTAATTGATAGGGTGAATAACCTGTGGTACTCCTCCATGTGGTTCTATAAGCCCACAGTGCTTCAGGTAATCGGGCGGCCCAATCACGCCTATGCGATGCAATGGTTTTTGTTAAAATTGATTCTATTACCTTGTTGCTACTTTCTACTTGCCCATTCGCCTGCGGGTGATATGTGGTGATAATTTTATGTTGGACTTGATAGTTGTTAAGTGTTGCAGCTAATTTATTTCCAGCAAATTGTGGTCCTCCATCTGTAATTATTTCTCTCAGAAGTCCATAACGTACAAACAAATGGAACAAGAACTGTATTACAGAATCTTTTGTAGCTCTAGGCAATGATTCGGCCTCGACCCATTCGGTAACATAGTCTGTCACCACCAAGATGTATGTTCTCTGATTTGATGATGGATTGATGGGTCCAATGAAATCAAGAGCCCATCGTTCAAATGGCTCAATGACTAATTGTGGCCTCAGAGGCATTTCGTCGGCTTGACCAAGTTGTCCTGCTTGCTGGCAGCTGTCACAGGCTTGGGAAAAAAAATTTCGCATCTTTGAAAATTGTAGGCCAATTGTATCCTGTCTACAATACTTTATGTGTTGTTCTCTTTTCAGCAAAGTGTCCCCTGTGTGGTCCGTCATGACAAGCTTTTAAAATGTCGAAAATTTCATCTTCTCGAATACATCTCCTAATTTGCATGTCTGCCCCTGTGTGGAACAAATAGCCCCCAATCCACGAAAATCGAGTACTCTTCTGAACAATTTGCTTACATTCATGAGGGGTTAAGTGTTTTGGTAGCTTACCTACTGCAAGGTAATTGGCAACATCAGCATACCAGGGTGTTCGAACAACAACAACAAACAGGTGCTCATCAGGAAATTGATCTTCCACTGCTGATGTTTCAATTGATTTTGGTATTCGTGAGAGAAAATCGGCTACAGGGTTCTCCTTTCCAGGTCAATCCTTGATTGTGATATCGAACTCCTGCAATAAGATCAACCATCTAGTTATTCTAGCATTTGTAACAGGCTTATTTGCCAAATATTTGATAGCAGAATGATCTGTATATAACATAACAGGATAGCCTGTGATATAATGTCTAAACTTATTAACAACATGTATTACAGCTAGGAATTCTTTTTCAGTGACAGTATAATTTAATTCAGCAGAGGATAAATTTTTGCTGATATAGTAGATAGCATATGGTTTTTTATCCTCTTCCTGCCCCAGGACTGCACCGATTGCTGTATCCGAGGCATCAGATGAGATTTGGAATGGTAAATTCCAGTTTGGTCCTCGAAGGACTGGGGCTGTTGATACAAGCTTCTTTAATTCCTTAAAAGCATGGTTGCATTTTTCTGTCCACAAGAAATCAACATTACCAGTTAGAGCATATAGAGGTGCAGCAATATGTGAGTAATGTTCTATAAATCGTCTGTAATACCCAGAAAATCCAAGGAAACTGCGTACCTCTGTTTGAGTAGTGGGGCTGGGGATAAGCAAAAGTATTTGGATTTTGGCCGGGTCTACATGGATGTCAGCTGCTGAAACATAGTGCCCTAGAATGAGCCCTTCTGTCATCATCATATAACATTTTTCGTGGCTTAGACAAAGCCTGGTAGCGATGCAACGTTGTAGGACTTTTTCTAGAGTATCTAAAGCTGGATCAAAATTATCTCCATATGGTGTAAAGTCATCCATGTACACCTCAAGTCCATCATTTATTAAATCTTCAAAGATGCTAAGGACATCCCTTTGGAATGTAGCAGGAGCATTACATAGGCCGAAGGGTAGAACTCGATAGGAAAACGTTCCCCAAGGACAAGTAAAGGTAGTTTTATCTTGGTCTTCAGGGGCAATTTAAATTTGGTTGTATCCACTGAAGCCATCCAAGAAAGAAAAGAATTTCTTTCCTGCTAAAGTGTCCAATACTTAGTCTATGAATGGGAAGGGAAGTGATCTTTCTGTGCGGCTTTATTTAACTCCCTGTAATCCACGCAAATCCTCCATTTCCATTTTTCTTGGGTACCACCACCAGGGGAGAGACCCATTTACTGTCGGAAATAGGATAGATAAAATTAACATCTAAAAGTTTCTGAAGTTCGACTTTTACAACCTCTTTTAGATGGGGTTGAGTCTTCTTTGCGGTTGACGAACAGGTCTTGCATCTTTTTCTATATAGATGTGGTGGGTGCATAATTGAGGATCAATCCCTTTCATATCAGGGTAATCCCACGCAAATTCTCCTTGATATTTTCGTAACAGATTAACGAGCTTTGTTTCTTGATCCGGTGTAAGGTTGGCATTGATATTTAGAGTCTTACCAGGTTCAATTTCCACTACTTTACTGTCAACAACAACAGTCACAGGTATTGTTTGGTCATGTGCATCTTTCAAAGGATCTTCTTCTAGCTCATTATCAAACGTTGCTTCTATCATGAAACACTGCGTGTGAGATCTAGATTCAGTTTGACTAATGAAATTATTGATGGCATCATCCTCTGTTTGGTCTTTAAAATCTAAAGCCTTCTGTACAGTCAATGGGGATATGATATTGTTAGTAAGGTATGACACAGGATGCTGGTTAGTTTTGATCATTGGAAGGCTTGGCTGTGCTAGAGGATATAGAACTAGATTTTTAATGTCTGGTCCTTTAGTTATGGTCATGTTTCCCTGCCGACAACCAATGTAAGCATCGACAGTAGCAAGCCAAGGTCTTCCTAGAATTAGGGGATTTCCATCCAGTTGGGTTTTTGGATTAATTATCAGGAAATCGGTTGGATATTCCTAGGAATCTATAGAAACTATGACATCGTATAGAGTACCTTTCGATCGAACTACAGATCGGTCTTCAAATTCTAGCAAAGTAGAAGTAGGTTCTACTGATGTAATGCCGAGCTTTTGGCAGGTAGAGGTTGTCAAAATATTGATTGTAGCTCCTAGATCAACTAAAGAATTAGTCAGGGTCTGACCATAGATTTGAACAGTTATAATTGGATTTCCGGGATCTTCATATTTAATGGGTGTCTCTTTTCCTGATAACAGATCAGATAAAGTACCGACTACTTGGACTCTTGGGTTAGTGGTTGTATTCCTCTTTGATTTTTTTATGCACAATTCTTTTATAGTTTTTGTGCATATAGGGATGTCTTGAATGGCTTGGAGGAATGGAATTCTTATGTACAGGTTTTGTAACTCTCCTAGAATGTCAAAGTCTGGATATTGCACCGGTCGTGGTATGACTAATCGTTCCGGGAAGGGAGGAGAGGATGTACTTGCTTGATGATGGGTCTGCTCCTTATTTACACCCTCTTGTTGTAATGACTTTTCTTTTGGTAACTGATCTTCAATGTGAACTGTTTTGTCTCCCTCTATTTCTATTATACATCTAGATCTTAACTGAAGATCATTGCACTCCCTTAGGTCAGGTCCGATTTCTGATGTTTCCATGATTTGGAGGGATTGGACCGGTCTATTATTTGGATTGAGATTGGGTTGGGCTGGGAGTTGCAGTCTCAGATTAGACTGGGGGTTTTGTTGTAAAGCTGGCAGAGTCGGTTGAGGGAGTGGAATAGTTCCTGTTGGCTGGTATGTCGATTTTGGCCAGTTTGTCTGCTAGGGTGAACCTTGTGAAGTAGGGGGGATCCATTGTGGAGGATATGAGTTATTCTGCCAATATGGTGGGGCGTAAGGAAAATTTGGCCAACCGAATTGCCTTGTTTGATTCATCCACGGATTTGGAGAAGGAAACGGCTGTGATGACCAGTTCGGAAATGGGGGTGGAGATTGGTTTTGCCACATACTATATTGTTGAGCATTATACTGTGGAGGCTGGAAAGAATAAGTTGGGTCTAAAAACATACCAGATTGCCTTGGTTTCCATTGGCGACGCTGGTTAACGAAGTATACTGGTTCTGGTTCTTCTTTCGCTTCCTTATATACTGCCTTCAATCCAGGAAGTGAAGGGCAGCTCTCAGTAAGGTGATCTTTTGTACAGATAGGACATGTTTGAACTGCATCCAGTGGACATTCCTTGTGGCTATGTTTTCTTCTACATCGAGGGCAGAAAATCACCAGATTTTGTTCCGCCTCCATCTGCTTTTGTTTAACCTGCACAATATCAAGTTGTGTAGTCAATGTCCCCAGAATATCAGTTTTAAAATTTTCTAATAAATTTCCAAGTTCTACACGTGTTACTCCTTCTGTTGATATTTTGTTATCTCTGACAAACTGATCATATTCTGCTGGTTTTATCCTTGTGCTGCCTCTTGAACTCCTGATACATAAATCAATGATGTCAGCAAAATTCTCTTGATAAATATCCCCTTTTCCCATGATATTTAATGTTTCGATCCACTGTTCCTTCATGCCTCTGATCAATGTAGTTTTTAACACATTATCAGGCAGAGGTAGTGATGCATAGGGGGATCTCTATAAATTATACTGAAAACATTCTACGTATTCCTCTAATGTTTCATTTGGTCTAGCTGTCATTTGGAAAATTTCATCTTTTAATTCTCTAGACCTACAATAATACTGATATTTGTTTAGGAAAGATTCTTTCATTTGTTCCCAGTTATTTATGACTCCACCACCTAAACCCATAAACCATCTTAGAGCCGCTCCTTTCAAAGTGGAGGGGAACAATTTTAATTTCTGGGAGTCAGTGGTGTAATCATATCCCCTGCATAGCACATCAAATTCAAATAAGAATGCATCGGGGTCCTCTGATGTAAGTCCGTGAAATGTAGGAATGTGTTGAAGAGGGATTGCTTTCATGGGCGCATTTGTTGCGGAATCCACTATAGGATATTGTAATGTAGAAGTTTGAGTATTTGGCTGATTCTGTGCCATGGGATCCAATATATGCCAATAACCTTTCGGGATTTCTAGGAGGGTATTCCTAGGTTGAGAAGGAACGGCCTTGACAGGGATTGTTTTGATAGCACTTCCCCTATCTGGAATTTCTATCTGAGGAAATGGGGTGTCTTCAATAATAATTTTTACCGTGCTCCCCTTATCTGGGCTATTTAATGGCTGGATTATCCTAGGAGGAGACCTTGGCTCTCCTACTTCCCCTGTTTCCCCTCCTCCTTCACAAAGATTTCTTAAATTCCCTTCCTGCAGTCGTTCTGGAATAGAATTTTCAATTTCTTGAAAGTCATGTTCATCAGTCTCACTATGCACCTCAGCAAAGGCTTTAGATGGTGATGTTGTGGCCTGAAGGGAGCTAGTAGGTTGTTTAGAATTAATCTTTCGGGGGCCTACTGATGGCTGAGATTCAGTTTTCTTATAGACTTCGTCTATGAAGGTTGTTCGGCCAAGGGTCACTGGCCCTTTGGCGCTTTCGGGTTTGGATGGAGGTTTGATATTCTTTTCTGGATTTTTCTGCTTAGTCATGCACTCTAATAAACTACTAAATCATATTCAACCAGCAATTCTACTAGGAGAGCGGACGGTGGAGCAAGGCTTTTATATGATCCATACGCAGGTTCTTACCTTCCGTTTTTAAAATCCAACTCTCCCCTAGTGGATTTTCGGACTACTCTGTAAAGGAAAAATGGCTATACTCCTTCCCCGGCAACGGCGCCAAAATGTAGAGCCCTAACTAGAGTCTCCCACACCTCTAATTATCCCACATTAATAAGTCAATCCGGGAACGTTTTGTTATTGCAAAGAGTAGCTCAATCCGAGGCTATTCATCCGAGTAATGCTTAGTAGTATAGCGTTCAGAAAATACACCAGTAAACAGATGCTAAACTATGACTAAATTACTCCAAAAAGATAGAATCACACAAGATAGCTTATCAGTCAAGGGTACGGAAGCGATAACCCATCCCTCTAGAAACTGATGAAAAGGAAATTAGAGCATGGACCATAGGTCTGGGAGCTAGGCAACGACTGCTGAGGCTCACTACAGCCTTAGACCTTCTCTCACACCAAAACATCGAATGCAAGTAAATGGAACAACATCAAGTAAAATGGAACAACAAATAGGAAATGGAATAAAAGTAAATGGAACAGCAGTAAATGGAACAACAGTAAATGGAACAATAGTAAATGGAACAGCAATCAAAAGAACTAAATCTCACGAGTCAGAACCAAACTTGCTCTATTGCCCCAAACTCATGCTCTGCTATGAAATAACACTCTTCTCTCTTAAAGAAAACTAGATGGAATATACTTTATGGAACATCACTCATTGATGAATTATGGAACGACAGTAATCGACCATATATGCACACCTCGCATTAATATAGTAATATGACAATTAAGGATAATACAACTATGTTTCCAAAGAGAATAACATTACCTTCGGATTCTAATAATCGGGATTTCAAATGAATCAAATGACAGTAATATTCAATACAGACACTCTGTAACAGAAATAACTGGTCAAGACTAAAAGCATGTGATCAACTATGAAAAGATTCAATTATACAATGCAGAGTCATTACACAGATTTCTTGGGAAAAACCACTAATGCATTAATCGTACCAGAGCATAGCATAGCATAGCATATGAAAGGTATATCATATTACCGAGTAATAAAGATAAGAAAACCACGCATAAATAAGTTATAATGATACAAAAGCAAGTGTTCTTCGGAGCCGGGCCCTTAGCTTCCAATGGTACACCGCCTTAGATTACTCCAGACGCAAAGATGAAATAAAAACCAAGTCTTTTATATTAACGCATCAACAAACGTACTGTAAACCAGGTCTCAGTAAGACTCGATGATCAAAGTTTTGTCTGAAACTGAAATTTACAAAAAACAGAAGTCCTTTTGCTCAACGATGATGTTCCTTTATATAAAGGTAACAACGGGGATATCTAGGTAACAAAAATAAGTAAAACAACGATCCCTCAGGATCAAAGATCCTGAGGGATTCGCCAAGCTATTAATCCTTTACTTTTCTTTCCCTCTTTCGCCGAATTGGTATCCCTTATTTCTTTCCTAGGTTATTTTGCTTTGATCTGCTCGATCTCGTTTGCATCTGGTTCCCTTCTAGAGGGGCAACAATTATTCCTCCTCTGTCTTTCCCTTTTGAGCGGAAACTCTTCGTTTCCACCTTTCCCTGTATAGAAAAATGACAATTATCAATGATTAAGCTTCCCATGTTAATTCTTACACATTTTATTAAAATTCTTTATTTCTTTGAGTTCATAATGCAGAAAAGGTTACAAATGTTACTGAAAAGCCACTAAATGGTTTGTCAAAAGAATACCTTTCAAGTGCTCCACAACAGGATACTCTAATAAATGGATCCCACTCTGGTTGTCACACAGAATCATGGTGGCATCCAATGTAAATCCAAATAGCTCACTCAAGAGCTTTCGCAACTAGACTACCTCATAGGAGGCCATGCTAGCAGTGATGTACTCTACCTCGGCGGTGCTCAAAGCCACTAATGTCTTCTTCCTACTCATCCAGGATATCAAGGTAGATCCCAAAGAGAAGCAACACCAAGAAGTGCTCTTTCGATCCACCACACTACCTGCCCAATCAACATCAGTATACCTAAGTAGTCTCACATCTCTAGCAATGTATCTCAACCCATGAGTGATTGTGCCATGAAGATATCCCAACAGATTCTTGGCACCAATCCAATGTGAGTGGTGAGGCTCAACCATATGTTGACTCAATGTGTTGACTGTAAAGCATATATCCAGATGGGTGTTCACCAAGAACATTAATGCTCTGACGAGTTGATGGTACTTGACAGAATTTCATAAAATAGGTCTGGTAGCACTACCACCTAACTTCTTGAAGTTAAGCTCCATTGGGGTAGTTATGGGCTTGCAGTCCACCATGCCAAATCTCTCCAATATCTTCATCACATATTTTCTGTGAGATAGGAAAATCTCCCCTGGTTTTTGCCAGACTTCCAGTCCTAAGAAATAGTGCATAAGTCCTTAGTCTTTCATCTCAAACTCAGAAGCCAACTCCCTCTTACATTTGCGAATGAGAGGTTCTGC
Source organism: Pinus taeda (assembly GCA_000404065.3). Classification (NCBI taxonomy): domain Eukaryota; kingdom Viridiplantae; phylum Streptophyta; class Pinopsida; order Pinales; family Pinaceae; genus Pinus; species Pinus taeda. Next base: position 10,295 of record APFE030261421.1, read on the forward strand.
ACCTGTTAGAAAGAGGTCGTCAACATATAGCATTAGTATGAGAGGCTTTTCATCTATAATCTTAAAGTAAAGGTTAGGTTCAGCTTCACTCCTAGTGAATCCCAGCTTCATCAAGTAGCTATCGATCCTCTCATACCATGCTCGGGGTGCTTGCTTTAACCCATAGAGGGCCTTCTTCAACCTGTACACATGATATTCTCGATCATAAATCTCAAATCCTTTGGGTTTCTCCACATAGACTTCCTCTTTGATCAAGTGGATGGTGGTATATCAGGCAACAGGTGAAAATATCTCATCATAGTCTATACATTCCTTCTAGGAGAGGCCACAAGTGACAAAACAAGCCTTATACTTTTCCACATTTGCATCAACTATATGCTTTATCTTGTAAAGCCATTTTGAAGCGACAACTCCTTTGTCCTAGGGTCCGAGGACCACATTCCAAACATCGTTTTTCATAATGGACTCATATTCCTTGGTCATAGCATCCTTCCATACTTGATGCTTGATGTCATCTGTGAATGATGAAAGCTCATTTTGGATGATCGTGCTCATGATGGTCAGGTATCCCTGATACTTGTTCGAATTCTTACTTTCACAGAAGGTTCCTCAGGGTGAAATGTGTCCTTTGGCATCATCAAGCATCCCCCTAAGCCATGAAGGCCTATTCCTAGAAGAGGAAGGCACTTGCAAAGGAGGATCAATAGGATTCATAGGCTCTTCCACATCAGGCATCGTCTCATCTTCTTTTTCCTTCGGTTCCCTGGTGTCAGCTTCTTTAGATCCCCTTAAAGTAGGAAGATTGTCTACCTTGCTAGGAGCCATATCTTTGTCAAAGGTGATATTATGACTAATCTGGACTTCCCTTTGACCAACTACATAGATTCTATAGACCTTAGTATTTTTTTATTTTCATTTTTTGTTGAAGCAAGAGTGTTACCTTCAATATCATTAAGCTAACAAAATTTTACATAGTGTACAAAAGTCCACTAACACCATGTGCTCCGGCAGAAAAAAGCTAACCACCTAAGGCATTACCCTAAACCTCACAAAGATTGCTTCCGAACCCTTGCAAAAAAAAACAACGTTTGTGCCACGTGGACAAAAAAATAGAAGAAACCCACGGAGTCATCCGAACTCCTGCTCCACTAACATGCATATTTGATCTTAACCGTCTAATCACTCCAATCAATCCATCGGCACAGGAAGAAATCACTCGATGAAGTAAAATGACATTTAACGGTTTAGCCCCACCAAACTGCATGAACGTTCCTGCCGTGGATCTGCCCCGTGAAATCCTATAGTTGGGAGGCATATCGCACTGACCGAGGAATCTAAACAGTAGTGCTCGGGGAGGGCGGTATTCATTTCCACCCGCCTGCCATGTGTAGGAAGCCTAATGGAATCGCTCCCAAAACAAAAAAACCATTTCCTGCCTAAGTGACAAGCAATCACTTGAAAACCACCATAGTAGTGGTTTTCCTTCCTGAAAAAGAAGTTAATGGAACTTGTGGTTGCCAGAAATGCCATACTTCCCACTCTTCACAATATCTCATCAGTGCCAGCCATGAAACCTTGGTATGATGTGATCCTAACCACGGTGCGCCCACCATGAACACTGAGAACACTTGTTAACTGAAACCGTCTGAATAACAAAGGAGGATCCTTCTGTGAGATAGTCATTTCATACTCTCCTCCTTATTTCTTTTATGAAATACCTCCATATCCTCGTCTGCTTGCTCAGTGCAAAGAGCCTTTAGTCTGCTCTGAGAGATCTCTTGCCACTTCCTCAAAAACTTGCCTTCTGTACAACACACTCCTTGATTGGCTAGAGTATCCGTAAGTTTATTGGCTTTTCTACGGACATTGTTGAAACTTACTATTCGAAGAGCAAGTAGGTGACTTTGAATTCCTTGGAAAACCCTGATGAGCCTTCAGTGTTTTGAAACTTTCTCTGGCACAACTCCATAGCTAATTCTCTTCACTGAATTAATGGTTAACTCGGAGTCTGGTTCTATAATTACATTTAAGCAGTTGTACTACTTCAAAAACTCTAAACATTGTTCCAAAGCCATTAATTCAGCCATGTTGTTGGTAGATCTACCTAAATGGCAATGTAAGATAAAGAGAATGTTTCCTTCTTCATCTCTTAAAACCCCTCCAAAACCAGCAGTTCCTAGGTTGCCTTTAGAAGCACCATCAATGTTGAATTTCAAAAAACCTATCAGAGGAGGATGCCAAAAGTCCTTCTCCACTACCTCTGTGATCCCCAACCTATCCAGGCTTTGAGGAATGAGCCCCTGCACACCTAGATGTGTGAAGATTCTTAAATTAGCCTCTGAGGGAGGATTCTTGGCATGATTACAAACTGCAGAGCCAACTGTCTCCTTCAGCTATTTCAAGGTTAGCTCAAACAGTCGTTGAGGGGGATTCTTTTCATCCTTGAATATTATCTTGTTCCTTTCTTTCCAGACATTCCATATGATAAAGGTTGGTGTTACGGCCCAAGCCGAGTTGAGGAATTCATTGTCCGAGAAGTTTCTACTCCAATTATTTAGGGTATTAATGATACTCTCTTTATCCCTGTCGGTCTTTTGGAAAATGGAAGCAAATGAATCCCATAACCAGGAGGTGAAAATATAGCTATTGAGAATATGCTCCATTTCCTCCTCATGAGTTTTACAGAGCTGGAAAATAGAAGGTCCCAGAATACCCCTCTTTCTGATATTGTCCCAAGTCTAAATCTTCTTTTGAAGAACTAGCCACATGAAGATTTTAATCTTCATCCACCCTTGGTGCCTCCAAAGTTTATGCTAGATCTTATCCAGAACATGGGAATCAAGCTCTAGGAGAATTCCTTTTGATTCCATTAGATTGAAAGTGCCTTCTTTATTGTTTCCCCATCTTAGTTGGTCCTGCCCCCCTACTACTAAGATCATCCTTTGATCCAACATTCTCCTAAGTTCTTCTGCTTTTGTTTTCAAGGGCCTGTCTTCTCCGCAATTAATATTTCTCCAAATTCTCCACTTTTCTGTATTATGAATATGCTCGCAGAAATCCTTCACGTTTTTTAAGCCTTGGGTGTCTATTTCATTTTTAAGGCTCAAAAAGTCCTGTTTTAGCAATGTTGGTTCTTGTTGCCATCTATCTTCCTAGAATAGTGCTAGATCTCCCTCTCTGATTTCCCAGAAGCTGTTTTTTTGTCCTAGGCTTCTATTCTCCCAGGCTTTGTTCTAGATGTAGGGCCCCTTTATATTTCCAGACATTCTTATGAGGTCACTTGGTTGGCAAGAGTTGGCATATTTTCTTTCCAAATACTTGCCTATTGAGCTTTTGGATCATGAACCCAACGCCACCATAGTTTGGCCCCTAAAGCATTACTAAGAATTTCTTGGTCATCCAAGCCAAGGCCCCCATAGTGCTTGGGTCTACAGATTTTTTCCCATGAAACTAAGGCCCATTTCTTCCTAGTCTCCTTTTTACCCCAGAGAAAGTCTCTTTGGATATTTTTGAATTTCTACAGAACTCCTTTTGGAGCTACGAGAGCTGATAACATAAAAACAGGGATAGCTTGTAGAACAACCTTAGTAACAACCAACTTTCCTACCAAATTTAAAGCTCTATTAGTCCATTTTCTGACTTTATCTTGCATATTATTGATTAACGGTTCCCAAATGCTCTTGTGCATTGGTTTAGCAGTTAGATGGACTCCCAAATATTTTGAGGGGAGGGAGTCCTATTGAAAACCTAGAATTCTGGAGATATTTCTCTGAATAGCAATATTGGTATTAAAGAAAAAGATTTTTGATTTGGCGAGATTGACTTCCATACCTGTAGCCTTGGTGAAGACATTTAGAATTTGTTTGTAGGTTGTAGCTTCTTTAACTATGGGGATTCCCTGTAACATGGTATCATCTACAAATTGTTGATGAGTCAAAGCATGACCATTCTCTGTAAGTTGGAGGCCCTTGATCTTACCTGTTGCTTTATCATGCTTGATAGACCGACCAAGTCCTTTCATCATGAGGATGAAAAGAAATGGAGAAAGTAGGTCTCCCTTCCTGAGGCCTCTAGAAGGAATGAAAATCTCAGAGGGAGAGCCATTCACCAATATTGAAAAGCTAGAGGAAGTCACAAGGACCATAACCCATCTAACTCAATTATGATCAAAACCAAGGGCAATTAGGACTTTCTTGATGTAGGTCTAGTTCACCTTGTCATAAGCTTTGGAAATATCCAGTTGCATGATCATTCCTGCTTACCTCTTTCTAGTTAACGAGTGAACCACCTTGTGAGCTTGAATAATGTTATTTAGGATTTGTCTTCCTTCCACATAACGTTATTGCTCCCCTAAAACCAATGAAGGAAGTAGAGGTTTGAGCCTATTGGCTACTACCTTGGATATGATCTTGTATACCACATTTCATAAAGCTATGGCTCTGAACTTGTTAGGAGTTTGAGCAAAGTCCTGTTTAGGGATTAGGGAGATGAAGGAGGTATTGAGAACTTTTAGAATAGTTCTATTCAACCTGGAATCCTCCACAACATTCAAAATATCCTATTTAACTATATTCCAACAAGCTTTAAATAAATCCACATTAAAACCATCCAGGTCGGGTGCTTTTCCATTCTGCATTTCTTTGAGGACCTCGTTGACTTCTTATTCCTTTACTAGCCTATTAAGGTTGAAATTGTCCTCTCTAGACACCAGCTTAGGAATGTGATTAGTTACTTCCCTAATAACTTGTTCTCTTTCTGAATTGTTTCCCAAGTTATGCCACAGAAGTGTTGAACCAAAAACTGAATCTATATCCTCATGGGAGGTATGAATCTCCCCATCCTTGTCCTTGATCGAAGAGATTTTGTTGTGAGCTCTATTAGCCATGGTAGATCTATGAAAAGTTACTGTTGCCCTCTCCTTCTTTCAGCCATTGCACTCTTAAATTTTTCCTCCAAAATTTTTCCTCTTGTTTGCATAAATTCTCCATTCTTGATGATTTTTATCAACTTGTTTGCTTTTTTCTTTATCAAAGCCTTCCATAATTAGAGCTTGATTGAGTTCCTGCATTTTGATTTCCACTATTTTTTTCCCACAAAAATATTTCCAAAATCATTCTTGTTCCAATCCTTGAGCCTGTGTTTGATGTGCTTTAACCTTTTGTGTAGAAGGAACATTCTTGTTTCTTGAATCTGCAAATCTTCTGATAACCATTTTTCAATGTTGTTGATGAATTATGGGTGTGAAATCCATATGTTCTCAAATTGGAAAGGTTTGTCCCTGGGAGTACCTATACCCTTGATTTCTAGTTGAAACGGTCAATGATATGAGCCTCCGAAAGCAAGAAATTTTGTTGTTATTTCCTTATCTATCAACATAAGGTCTTGTGAGATAATGAATCTATCTAATTTGGAGGCGACCTGAGCCTCTCCGCACCTTTTATTATTCCAAGAGGTCATTTCTTGTTTTAGTATCAACAAGATTCATATTATCTAAAAAGGTTTGAAATGCAACAGAGTCTTTACTTAGAACTCTGGTTCCCCCCGCTTTTTTCCGAAAGAGATTTGATCATGTTGAAATCCCCTCCCATGATCCAAGGAATTCCTACATATCTGTCCCTGAGATCCACAAGGGAATCTAGAAACTTGAGTTTATCCTCTGTTCTTTTGGGGCCATAAACATTTGTAACCAGATATCCATGTCTCCTTCAGGCTGAATAACTACTAATAAATAATTCCTAGATGCCTCTGCATCTATTATGCAAATTTTTTGGGGGTTCCAAAGAGTGAGGATGCCCCCTCCTGTATTCTCTGCTTTGACTTCTAGAAACTCAAATCTATTGAGCCATTTGCTATGAATTTGTCTTAATTTTCGAATGGAACATTTGGTTTCTTCGATGAAGATTATATCTAGTGCCTCTTGTTTCATTCTATTACTAAGCATTCTCTGTTTTCTTTTACTACCTAAACCCCTAATATTCCAAGATGTGAACTTCATAATTAAAGATTTGTAAAGGAGTAGCTGGCTAAAAATTTCATCTTACCTGAGTCTATCATTAGCTTTCCATATTCCATCAAGAGCTCATTCAGCTTTTTTCTACCTCTCTTTTTTTTCGGGATTTCTAGTTGCTAACCCAGGGGTTGTTTTCATCATTTTCACACCTTTATTATCCTTCTTATTACTGCTTTTCCTTTCTTAAACCCCTTAGCCTGAGCTTTCCATAAAAACAACTATTGTATTCTATTGAGATCTTCTTGAGGTAGCGAATCTACCCCTCCCGTGGTTCCCCTTAATCAAGAACCCTTCAAGATCTAGGTGTTCCTTGTCAAGAATCTCTTGAAGCTCCTGGTCCTCTAGTTCCATTTCGCTTTGGGTCATTTCCTGGTCCATCTCCAGTTCTACATCACTTATCATGGTCTCTTTCTAATTATAAATATCATGTATTTGTTTCTGATTATCTTCTTTCTCCTTTTCCTTGGGACTTCCTTCCATTGCTTGATCTTCTTTTGTACTCACTTCATCCTTATTAAGAACTTGGAACTTGTTCTGAGTGACTTTTTTCCGTTCATTCAGATGTTGCCTTGGCCCTCTTTTGCCTCCTTTCCCTTTATTTACCACTTTGTGAAAACTATCATTGTCCTTCATTGTATTAGCTTTGGCCTTGTTTTCTACTTTACTGAGGGGGAAGTCTCTAAAAAGGTGCCCATGTTCATGGAACCTACAACATCTGGACGGAATATGCTCATAATCTATTGTTTGCATCCATTCTTCATCATAAACTTCCAATATTACCTCATCCAGAAGGGCTCCAAATAGATCCATTTCCACACATATCCTTGCAAAGGAAGTGTATTTTCCTCTTCTTGTGGCTTCAGAGGCCTTGACAAAACGACCTAATTTATTGCCTATAGCTGCTAACAATTCTATTTGCTAGTAATCAAGAGGTAAAGAATAGAGTCGTACACAAATTGGTACAAAAGTAAAAGTTTCACGCTCCGGGACAAAATTCATTATCCATGGCCGCATATAAAAGCCGATTGCTACATAGAAGTAGGGACCTCCTTCAAACACTCTATCTTTGTCTTCAATATTTGTGAACACTACCATGAAGAATCCCTTTGACCCAAGGTGTAGGTCGATGATTCCTTTAGGTTTCCAGTGGTATTTAATCCAAGTTTGTAGAGCTTTTTCAATGGGCTATAATCCCATGAATTTGTAGATAATAGCATAAGTCCTCATGTGATCCCTGTGCACCTACAAAGCAGGATCATTTAGGACTACCCTAGGTGTAATCTTAGCTTTGGGTTTACATGGTCCCTTTAGTTTTTTGTCTTTTGCTCCTTGCATTTTTTCCTCTCCCTCCTTGTCTTTTCCATCATTATTTTTCTTGGTTTTGGTTCCTCCCGTCTCCTCTTTTGGGTTCCTACTCCTTTCCTCTGCAGTACCTCTGTCATTTTCTAGAGACCTCTTACCTCTACTGGCTACAACGTCCTTGTAGGAGGGAGTGGAGCTCCCTCCTCTGCACCCCTCCATGAAGATTGACCTCTATGACTAACTAAAACCCTCACTGATCTTTCGCTGCTCTGCCAGTAGGCGATTCCTTTGAGCCAGTATATCAATCGTATACCTTACTATTTTCGATATAGCCCACGAAGATTCCTTTCTTTCTAGATGCACCCAATTTATTCCTTTTTTCTTTAGGCACATGAAAATATAGAGGGCTTCCAAAAATTCTAAAATGAGATATGTCAGGTTTCTTACCGGTGAACATTTCTTCGAGAGTTTTGGAACCCAATGCTTAATGAGGGCATTCGCTTTGTACATATACAACGGTATTTGCAGCTTCATCCCATAGAAACTTCGGAAGTCTTTTATCATGGAGCATATCATAGACAACTTCCACAATTGTATGATTCTTCCTTTCCACCACACCATTTTGTTGAGGAGTATATGACGTAGTAGTCTCCCTCTTAATGCAAGCCTCTTTGCAAAATTCATGAAACTCATTAGATTCATATTCAATCCCATTTACAGTCCTTAAGATCTTGATATTATTTTCAGTTTGATTCTTGATCAAGGCTTTGAAGTGTTGAAACAAGGAGAACACTTCATCCATCCTTTTCAAGAATTAAATCCAAGTCTTGCAAAAATCATCATATGTAAAAGTGAGGTAATATAAATATCCTCCCAAGAAGTTCACAGACGTCATACTGGATATGTTTGAGCGAAGCACCTGCAATATATCGAAGGTCTTGCTTTGACTTGAGGGGAATGGTCCCCTTTTGAGCTTTCCTACAGCAAATCCTGTACATACACCTTCTTACTCTATATGAACTCAGGCATCCCGGTCACCATTTTTCTTACATCGAGTAGAGCTTTATAATGAAGGTGAACAAACCTCTGATGCCATAGCTCGGACTGAAGAGATGTGTCACAAGACATGACAAGCAGCAGACTTCCACCTACTTGATATAATGAATCAACTAGAAACCCAAGGTAAAAGCATCTTTAAAGTTCTTTTTCCATACACATACCTTGTCATCGTTGAAGGCCACCTTGTAGCCTTTGTCTTCCATTGCTGAAATGGACACCAGGTTCTTTTTGAGATCAGGTACATATAATACATCTTGTAAGTGGATGGTATTACCCTAATTCAATTGAAGAGTGACATTTCCTACGCCTTTCACGAGATATTTTGAATTATCTCCAAGAACAATTTCTAGGTTGGCTTCCTTCTCTATCAAATTATAGAGAGCTTCTTTGTAACTAGTGAAGTTCCTTGAGGCACCACTATCAATAAGCCAATTTCCCAATGAGTCCGGGGGAGCAGTAGTAGATAGAGCTACTGCTAGATAATATTCATCTTGCTTATCATTAACAATGTTAGATTCATACCTAGAATTTCTTGCCTTCTTGAATGGTTGTCCTCTTCCTTGATTTTCAACACTTCTTTTACCTCTGCCATTTGACCTGCCATTCCTTTGATTGCCTTGAGAGGGATTTTGATCATTGTCCCTATGTTAGTCCCATTTATCAAGGCACTCCCTAGCATAGTGACCCGTTTTATTGAAATTGTAACATCATCTTTTTCTTCCACCCTTTGGTCCAGCCTTTCCTTTGAATTTAGCCCTGGAATTGTTTCTTCTTTTAGTATGAGAAGAAAAGGCAAAGGGATGACCTTTAAGTATGGGCATTTGTTTCTCTTCCATCCTCGTTTCTTCTTGAATGCATCTAGCCATTAATTCCTCAAATCTAGGAATTACATTATTGTTGATAAGAGTAGTCCTAAATATATAACATTCAGATGGCAATCCTCCAAGAGTTGTGAGTGTCATTTCCGTGTCAGGAATTACTTCCCCGATAGGTAGGAGGTTGTTCTTGATCTTAGTGATCATTAAGAAATACTCTTGCATACTCTCATCGTTGCCCTTCTTAACTTCCTTCAGCTTATTTCTAAGAAACAAGACTTGATTTGCATCATTAACTTTAAATAAACTCACCAGTCTATCATTGATTTCCTTGGAAGTGTTCAGCTCAGAAACATAGGCCACCAAGCATTTGTCGATAGAGTCGTGAATGATATTCCTTGCCTTGACTTCTCCCTTGATCCATTTGCTCCCAGCAACAATGAATGCATTTGATGGAGGCTCAACAATCCTACCTTTCACATGGTCCAACACTTCTTGCTCTTCTAATGTTAGATTGAGAGACATCTTCCATCCATGATAGTTAGACTTCTCATGGAGTTTGTCTTTAGTAGGGAAGTGTGTTGAGGACCCCATGATTTCTTTAAGATAGCCTTACCAACCTCTCTTCAGTGATTTCTCTTGTTCTTTCGCTTGCTTGGGATTTGTCTTCACCTCAACTGTGATACCATGTTAAATTATGGTATGTTCTATGCGTAGATCAGTTTACTTATTTTTCTTCTTATTAGCCACATATTAGCAATCACATATACATTAAGTAAAGTGAAAATAGAACATTAAATGATCAATAGATAACAAGCCAAGACAAGAGACACAAGATGTGGTGGCTAGCTAGGGACAAACCCCAATGCGGGGAAACCCTTTGATCAAATATTCTTTTATCTTCAATAGTTCAGTAGAGAGAAATAGTACAAAATCTGAATTCTGTAATTTTATATCACCAGAAAAAAAACCCTAGATTAGCAACGTCAAACTTGGTCAAACTAGCTAAAATTGACCTTTAAAATACTTGGTCAATTTTTTATCAACGTTTCCTCAAACAGCCTGAAGAAACAACCCTTAAACAACCCCAAAAGTTCAGTGAATTTGCATATTTCTGAAGTCAACTTGTAGCCCTAAACTAGGGCATTCAACATGGTCAAATAAGAGGTCATATCACCTCAATTTTCGTGCCAAAAATTGTGGCCTACCTAGGAGAGGCAACCAAACCCAATCTACACTTCTAGAAGTTCAACGGTTGGTCAATGCTGGTCAAATAGATGACCTGCTACCCTAGCATCCTTCCTTTTGTGTCTTCCTTGCGCTAGGATGTCTTCCTTTCAGCCATACGTGTGTGTGTGTGAGAGAGAGAGAGAGGCTCCTTTTATGCATAGGAGATGTTAGTGTCAGTCTTTGAAGCCTTGCTCCAGTGAGCAAACATGCTCTTACAAAATGATTTTAAGGTGCCAAAGTCAAATTTTGTCATTTCAGTGAGTCTTCAAGTAAAATTTGGTCATTAGGTATTATGTTTAGGATTTGTTTTCACTTCTTTAGAAGTTGTCCAACTATTGGTCCATGTCACCATTCAAATGAGTGTACCATCATTCAGAGAGTTGTCATCATCATTTCAGGTTCCAATGGGTCATTTTACACCTTGTTCGTGTTTTAGTTGTGCTTGGGTAAGACTCATTTCCCTCTCTTAGAGTTTTGAAGGTAATTCATCTTGTATAATCAAAGCATCAACAAAGCGTGCATCCTGATGCTCATACACCTTCCCCTATCCTTAATGTACCTCATTGAACACTTTCCATCATTGATGTCCCTCAAATTCCTCATTTTCCCACAAACCCTAGTTTCTTGCTACAATTTGACAGTTTTCTAGGCTAAGCCTGTGTTTTTCCCTTTTGGACCCCTTCCCCTTACTCAATCTTTGAAATTCCACTTTCCCCTATTTCCAAACATCCCTCCCTACTTTCCAAAATTTTCTCAAGAGTTTAGAAGCCCCTTATCCCCTTCATTTCCCTTAATTTCTACAAATCCCTTTTCCACACATCAGGATAGGTTTTACTCAAATGACGTTTTTGAGCAAGGAAAAATGAATTTGGAAAAGGTGAGAGGGGTTTTTTTCTGTAATAGGCCAAGGAAAAAACACCTCCTTCACTTTTTACATAGGTGTCATGGTTTTAGAGAAATGTCAAAAATACAGTTGCCTCAGGAGAATTGATGTACTTCAGGAGTGGCCTTGGGAAAATCAAGATTTATCCTCGCTTGGTTAGCCAAATGACTTGCTTGATGAGTCAAATGATAGCTAGACACAAGAAGATTCCCAATGAGCCATCCTTAACTCAATTTGGAGTTGAGGAAGACCTTCAAAAGTTGACTGCAACATCACTTTGAATTTAGGCAGCCTCATTTTGCACATTTTGACCAGTCTTGGGAGATTTGACTTTTGACAGGGTAAGTGAGCTCCAAATCAGAAAAATAAAATTCTTTGAGAAACCATACAGTCAAGGCTTTCCAACAAGCCAACTTGCATCCAATTTGGGCTATGGGAAGGCTTCCAGAATTGGCCTAGAAAAAGCGCTGCACATTAAAATTTTGGCGCTGCGCATTAAATGGATTTTGCCAATTTTGCCTGATTTTCCAGATTTTTCCTAATTTTCTTGGGAGATCACTTTTTCCTGATTTCTTGGTAAATGTATGCATAGTAAATGATGAATTTGATGTAAATATTGTTTAAAATCACTTCATAGGATAGATACATCAAGTTCCAAGTGGTTTTGAGCTATAATGAATTGGTTTCCTTAGTTTTAGAGGCAAGTTGTTCCACTGCCTATATTCCTGTTCTTAGTTTAGATATGGTTGAAACGACCCCTTTTCTAATGGACTCAAACCGGATAGCTAGCTTGAGTAGTTTCCTTGCCTATATCATGTAATTTTTGATTCATTTGTAAAGGTTGGACTTTGGCATAAGTGTTGGCACTCATTGAACATTTGTATCAGTAGTTTGGCAAGGAATAAAACCAGGTTCCACAGCTATTTTTGTGGGATTTTTGTGACAATGAGTTTATATATTATTTCTTCTTTGTAATGAGTTTTTATCATGTTTTATATCTATCCAAATCCATATTTCTCTTCTAAAACTAAATGAATCATGGTGAATGGACAAAATACACTGTTGTGCTTTGTCTTGGGAATGCATTTGGTTTTCAATGTTTTCAACTATTTGGAGAGGATTCATAGTTTCTTTATGCCCTCCTCAACTCCTTAGTTGTCTTATATACCATCTCAAAATATTTCTAGTACATAAACCCTTATCTACCTCACTCCACAAGACATGACTGCATCCCTTAGTTGATTTCCCAGACTCGATCTGCCTTCTCCAATTGATCCAGCAACCAAAACCTAAAATCAAACAAAATTCTCTAATCTACTACACCTAGCCTAAAATCAGCATTCAATTTAGTCATCTCAAGCCCTAATTTCCAATATCCTAATTGATATTGACAAGGAGAGAGCCCTCTCCCGACCTGGTAGGGCTAGCTACCAGGTTAAGCGTGGTTTGATGTTACCCTAGACTTGCCTTCCTTCAGCCTGAGGTAGATCAAGGCACTAACAGGAGAGAGAGAGAAGATGAGTGAATTGAATTGTCCAAATGAGTATAATTCTCCTTATATTTATATGCAAACATTGAGGTTGAATAGACATGACTGTTGGGCTTCTGAGCCTACATAAGTTTGTTGGCCGACCTTGACAATTTGTCCATAATCAAAATAAATTCATATCTCCCCAAATACTTATCGGAATCGGATGATATTTAGATCAATCCTACACCTCTCAATGAGATGATTCTAGGAAAAATATCAGAATCCATAAATAAGGTGATCCACATGGATTTTGGCCGTAGTTGCAAATTTTAACAATCTTTCTTGCCTATCAAAATTATCCACATAGCCCAATCAACTACATCATCAAAATCCTCCATGCCCTACACAATTTCCTGCTCAACTCATTCCCCACCCTCACCATAATAAACCATTACAGCATGCTTACAGTGTTGAAATGAAAATTTTACCTACCCTTCTCACCCATTCCATCTCGTATGCACCATTGCAGAAAACTTATATTGAGATTGAGAATGTTTCAAATCCAAAAATTGTAGAAGTTATGGAAGAAAATGATGTTTCTTCTACTCTGCATCAAAAATTTGTTTTAAAAACTCAAGAAATTCATCATATGATGGCTATGTGAAATCAATAAAGTAAAGGATATACTGAATATTGGTTTGACTTTGTCAGTTGTCCAACATCACTATATACTTCAACAATTCTTGACACCATCTTTTCAGGGAAAGTCGGCTTCTCATACCCTACTATTTATTAACATGCATTTTTCAAATTTGGATATGTACATACTTGAGGCCTTATTTCGAAAATGGATCCACAAGAATGTTGGCATTATGGCACAGGTTTGGAGCTATGGCACAGGTGTTGTCCTTGATGGAAACCTTCTTTGGTATCAAATCTCAGTTTAGGCACTCAGAAAGTAGAAAAAGACATATACGCAGGTTCACCTAGATGAAGGCGCGTATACACGCGGGTTATACATTACAAAAGCATGTATATGTTGGGGATCATTCTTTTGGTCCATGGCAGTTAGATCTTGGAACTTGAACCTATGTTTTGGACCATAGCGTCTCGTCAGATGTGTTGATCCCCAGTTTTGGGTTCATGGTATTGAAATGTTATGGTTTTGGACCATGGTATTGGGGAAGGCCTAAGGCTATAAAAGAGGAAGGAGATCTTGTGACAAAGGACCATCTGAATTATTATTGAAGATCTGATAAAGTGATAGAGCTGGTATATTGGGTGGTGATGCAGATCTGGATCTGAAGGAAGGAGGAACCTTAGCACAAAACAAAGGATAAGGTCTATTCATGGGTCATAATATTTAAGCCTAAATGATAGTATCTTTGTATGATTTTGATCTGCTAGATGTGGCGCTTGTTTGATCTATAAGTCTGAAAATCTGGGTTAATTAGTGATTGAATATATGGAAGAGTGTGTTGTCCTTTATAGATCTGTACGCAGGTTCAGTGAAGAAAAGGTGCGTATACATGCAGTTTAGTTGAAGTGAAGGCGCGTATACGCATGTTGTTCCATATGCAGATGCGTATGCACGCAAGTTACAGACTGTTGAAATAGCGTATATGCTTTAAGTTGTGATCTAGCTGTTTCTGCTTATTGCTGTTGTGTTCTGGGTTCTGGTGTGTGGTTTCTGGTACTATGTTTTGGGTACAGCTGGCAGAGAAGTATCTACTTGATTTCAGATCTAGTTGGTGAAAAGGAGTTTGGTTGATGAAGAATTTCTTGATGATTGTTTGATGTTCATGGATCCAGTCTGAAAATTGAT